>JAOXJP010027646.1:0-16980 GCA_025762735.1 Platanus orientalis
GCAATACGTACTTTGTCCCTACCAGAACTAACTTGATAGGTATGAAAAAGAGTAGACATACCAGTCATATGATGAGATGCTCTTGAATCGATAATCCAGGAAACCTAAGAGGATGAAATAGAAGCAAATAGAGTTGACCCAGGTCTACCTGTGTGTGCAAAAGAAAGGGTGGGAGCTGCAGAAGAAGTATCAAGTTGAGCAAAAAAACGACGAAAAGCTTCAATCTCTATCTGTGACAATCTCCCACTATCATTTGAACTAGCAGATGTTACAGGAACAATATCTGAGGATGTGGAAGCTACAATATGAGCACTAAGCCTTCCACCAGAACGACCACCACCTCTGTCTCCTCTAAAATCGCCACGGGAAAAAGTACGGGTTGTATCCTGAGGTGGACGACCATGAAGATCCCAACAATTCTCCTTAGTATGGCGAGTTCAATCACAATGTTCACAAATAAGCTTATCCTGATCATCAAAGGGACTGCTACCAAAACGACCCCCACAACCACGAGAACCACTACCACCTCGTCCACCTCAATGAGAAGAAGATGAGGCAAGTGCTGAATTTTCGATCACTAGAGAAACATTCATTACACCTCGTCTTTTTTCCTCACGATGAACATGTGAGTATACCTCCTATAAAGGTGGTAACAGATCATGACCAAGAAGATTGACCCGAACTTTCTCATATTCTTGATTTAGGCCAACTAAAAATTCAAAGGTCTCCACTTCCTATATTTAGGATCTCCCGGAGTAGGGACATTGATCTCACTAGTCAAGTTCTCTTCTTTGTCCTTTCCTTGAATAAAAATAAGAACAGCTTTAGACCAAGCCAAGTAATTACTACCATCAAATTTCATTGTTCTGATCTGTGTGTGCGATAAATCAGAGACACTCATGACCATGTTACCATCCAGCACACCAGATTCATTGGAGGGATCACCAGTTTTGGAGTTATTACTTACTTCGAACATGTTGGCAATTAGGAAACTAATACTTTGCCAGTAAATAAGCACTCAGAAGGGAAAAAAAAAAATCTTGTACAGGACTAAGTATCACCACCACGTAAACACACCAATTTTCATGACAGCACGTAGAGGAAACAGACCACACAACCCCAATTATCAACCATACATACCATTCAACCTCCATTAATAAAGTAGAGAGTCACAAGGGTGTCTGATTCCATCTGAGGAGCACGGGAATCAAGAAACAACCAACTAAAGAAAGTATCAAATTTCAGCCAACAAATAACGTCAGGTATGCTCCACGAAACCTAAGAGAACTATCCCAAATCAAAACCAAAGACAATGGGACTTGTTCCGATATGTTCCCAACACAAAAACGACCAGGGATGCCTGATTGGTCGAATCAAAAAGCATCAAAAAGTAACCACACAAAGGAGATAGCTTCGGACGCCTATAGGGAAGATCCACGAGATCTGATAGATCACTTTCAAATTGAAACCAAATGGAATGGGGTTTGTTTCTATGTGTTCCCCACTAAAAAACGACCCATCCTCTGTAATTAATCGAATCCAAACTCTTTGTAGCCCATCGAATCGAAGAAAATACCAAAAATTGGGGTTTTTGAAATTCTGGACAAATACCTTCGAAAAACACTTATAGTGATCAAAAAAATTTGCAAAAATGATCACAATTCATTATAAATCACCACGATTAAAACACTATACTTCGCGATCTCCGACACTTCTGACACCTATACGGATTTGCTGATGTCGGTAGCATGGACGCTGACGTCAGCCTCGATTTTCGAAATCCAAAGTATATTTTGATTTTCTCTTGGCCCTAATACCAAGTTGAATTTATTAGATGATATAGAGAAGAAGAAGAAGACAGCCATATAAGGGAAATTGTGTGTAGGGTTACTCTACAAAACCATTCTTATTTATATGAAATACATGAACTATACTATATGGTATAGTATCTCTCGTGTGTACGACCATTATACCCTCAATGTATGTACGTATGTATAGTACTTAATATACTAACAAAAGAGAGAAAGGGGCAAAATGGTGTATTTGGGGCTTAGGGTTTGAGATCTTGATTTCCTTGTTATCTCCTTTTGGTTGATAGTGAAATTTCATATCTTCGCCCGTGGATGTAGGCTATAAGCCAAACCACGTATATCGTTTGTGTTTTGTGTGCTTTGTGGGTGTAGTCGCTACAGTTTGCACCATTTCCCTTTTTTTCCGAGTTTTCTTGTGATAAATTCAACACGTATTCATATCCAAGAGGTGCGATACAATATGCGATACCGATATGTTAAAACCTTGATTGTGATAATAAAGAAGCGATTAGAATTGTTCACAATCCCATTCAACATGATAGGACCAAGCATATCGAAGTTGGCAAACATTTCATTAAGGAGTAGCTTCAATGCGAGTAGACATGTATTCCTTTCATGAAGACAAAAGACCAGCTAGCTGACTTGTTTACAAAAGGTCTATGTAAGTTTGTAAGCAGGCTTGGTATCCATAATATCTACATACCAGCTTGAGTTAAGAGTTTTGTTGTATAAGGGTACATACATGTACGGGTATAAATGTTGATCAAAGCTTGACTTCCTCCAAGAGAAGACGTAATCAAGTTGAATGTTGACGTTTATTTAATAGGTAATCTGGGCCATCTAATCTTGGTGATGTTTTCAAATTTCAGAAAAACCAAGGCTAGGTCCTCAATTCATTATCAGAGCCGTATGCTTAGAAGTGCAAAACAATACAAGTTCAGGTCGGATAACAAAACTTCATTTTAATAATCAGCTTCTTACACAATTCCAGATGTATAGACAATACTCACTACCAAAAACACTCCTAATCATAATTCATCAAATTCATTTTCGTGTAATTTCATTTTGAATAAAAATAAGTTTCTAACCATTATCCATCAAATTCATCTTTGTCTAATTTCATTACGTATATTAATAAGGTCCCATTGCAACACAAACCATAATGAACACTATACAAGATAGGCAAGAGTTGTGATCCTTGACTGCATCCATGATCCAAAACTACAAGATATAAAATGATCCACCAACCCCAATGATCAATATGATTGATTATGGATCCAACAATAAATGCATTTGAGCTTTTCAGTCTTAGATTTGTATTTTATTAATTTTATATATCTAACCAAAATATGTTTGTGTACGCAAAAAAAAAAAAATGCAACAGTATATTTATTCTGTTCAGTTCAATCCTTCAAAACAAAAATCATAATCATAATAAAGCTCGTAAAAGAACGTAATTCTCTCCACAAAATGCCACCCTATAATCTAGCCATTAATTGTCCAAAATCACTTCAGAATTGCAAGATGTTGGATTTGTAAGATAGGTAACCCAAAACTGAATAACTTTTCTAATGACACCACAATAATAGAAGTTAAAAAATGGACAAATTTTGACACCTAACAATATGGCCAGAAATCTTTAAACAACTTTCAAAAGACGCTAAAAATAAAAAACAACTTTTAAACTCAAGGAACAAACAATACAAAATGGAATCAGCTAACATGAAAACTATGCAGAATGAGTCACGCATAATTTCTGTTTTTTTTGTTCCACATCGGCTTCATTTTCCAAAAAAAAAAACCGTTGTAGGACACCCCGTATCATGTCAGACACCGACACCAACACTTCTATATTCTACCCATATAGTTTTTACAACAGGTGCCATGTCAAACACTCCCTATGTGTCAAATATAGACACCCATATCAGTGTCCTAGAACTGCAATAAGACACTTGTGGGACCCATGGGGAGAAAACAAATTGAATTTGGGTCAATCCAGTCCAAGCACTCTACAATAACAAACTAAAACCAAGAGAAAATGACAATGGAGTTCCCTCAGAGGGGGCTCTTAAGGATGCTGCACCATGTGAAGCTCACAAAGACATCAAATGGACCCATTTTAGGGGGCTATATGACTCCATTGTTATGTGGCTCAAGTCTTAAAGCATGTGACTCTGGGCTGCATCTCATTAGGATTTTTTTGTTTGATGAAACAGAATTGATTGCGATGTTCTTGAGGTTTTGTCATTTGTGTAATTTCCTCTGACTTTCTAACAAGCATCTTTGTATTTTTATTTTTAGTTTTTGAAATTCTCCTTGTTTCTTTAAAATTATTTTCATTATTAACCAAATTATTATTATATTCATATTAAAATCTTTTGGGGAACCAGGTTTACTCGAAGCCAAAATTGACCCAAAAAACAGGCATGTGACTATGAGAATCCAATGTGACTAGCAAGGGAGGCGGCCGGGACCCAAATATTCCTTTACAAGTTCACCTGAATAGGTTTTTAATATCACAATCTGAAATCTTGGAAAATATATGGAAAGGATCATGTAATCAAATTGAATAAAGTCTCATGTCCAAGATCTGTAAGCATAAAGAGCATATTTGGTTGCAGCTAACTCTACGGAATATGGTCGTTACACCATATGATTTATTTTGTTGTTTACATTGATAAAGATTACACTTGTGGATTTCTCATCCCCTTTCAAAAAGGATGTTCATTAGCAACACTTGGAATGAATAAGTGCATCTCCAAGATCAATAATACACCGCAACGCAAAAATCCATCAGATAGTGTTGTGCCTCCAGCTGACCTCCCCCCCATAAGAATGCGAACGCTGATAAGCAAACCATAAGTGAACACAAAGTAATAGGTCTACTATGTCGAGTTAGATTGAACTCCTTTTATTACAAGGAATGCTGTAGTAACTAGGAAGCTTCTATTCTATTTTTGCCTTAACCAGATGTGGATAATCTAGGATATTTCATCTTCCCAATTCAAGTTATGGTAAGATTCTTAGTTGCTTATCGGTTAATTTTTTCCCCTTTCAGTTGCTAAACGACATATCAGTTGAATTGTGGGGCTAAAAATAGATCAATTGTGCCATGAAAAGAGTACAGGCTTGACTAGTCACAATGTGAGAGTATCGTGTCAAGGTTTACAGTTGGAACTTGGAAATCCCATGGTTTGGGGGGTCATCGGTTGACAACTGAATGTCAGAATCACTGTGTTATTATACTCTGCTGAAGTATTGTATTCAGGGGTATTTATGTAATAAGGGTACTATACACCCATACCTTTGGGATAACATATGTACTGTGTACAAATACATTATTAATATAAATACCAACATATGAGACAAGAAGACTCATACAGTTGACCCAATCGTATTCTACCAATTCTCTTATTTTCTCGCTCCTCTCTCCTTCCTCTTCCAAGCACACAAATCCACATCACAAACTTGATCGACAACTTGGTATCGGAGCAGGAAGAGATCAAGGCATGATTAGAGCTTTTATTGCACAAGGGGGATGTTGACATAAGCAGGCCATACCATCGTCCCTGACCGGAAGTTTAGGGTTTTAATAGATCTCATTCTTCTAGTAATTATGGTGATTTTTGTGAAAAAAAATTTATGCACAAATGATTTTATTTTTAAGTTTGTGTGAACCTCCATATTTAGAAAAGCATAGATCTACAACAATACAAAGTATTTCAACTCGATTCCTTCAACAAGGCAGGTCATTTTTTGATAAAAAACTATTGGAACAAGTCCCATTCAATTTCATTTTGATTTGGTTTTTTCGGCCAAAGAGGTGAGTGACGCCAGGGGACGATTTTTTTCTCAATAGTGGACTCAATTTTCGAGACTTTAGATCAAATTCTCAAAAAGGACAAGTCGGTTTTGGGTGAGGAATCAATCGGGACAAGCTTCATTTAGTTTGGTTTGGATTTGAGGGCTCTTTTGTGTTTTTCGGCCAAGGAGGAGCAAGACATTTGGACAATTTTTTACCTTTTTCTTGTTTTTTATGCACTCAAATGTAGAAGTTTGAGACTATGAATGGTGGATTATGCATGTTTCTGATGTTGTTTAGTGATTTCCCATGGCTATTCAAGTCTGTGTTGAGTTTGGATTGTAAAGTGTGTATTGATTGATGGTGTTTGTGGGTTGCTTTATGTGTTGCATCATGTTAGAAGCATCAAAGGCATTTGGAAATGGGGATGAGTTTAAGAAGGGTCCGAGTATTGTTACCATTATGTCACCAATGGGTATCCTAGAGTGACAATTCCGACGTGCAGATCACCACCATCAAGTTGAATGGAACAAACTACTTGGAATGGTCCCAATCCGCAAGAATGTACATTGGTGGAAAAGAAAAACTTGGGTACATAAAAGGTAGTGTTATTGAACCTTCCGTGTCAAATACTTAGGCTTATGAGAAATGGAAGTCTGAGAACCTCATCATTAAGTCCTGGTTGCTCAACTCAATGCAACCTCAAATCAACTGTGGTTTTTTATTCCTTAAAACAACGAAGGATATATGGGATTCTGCTGCACAGACATATTCACAGGTGCAGAACTTTGTACAAGTTTACCAATTAAATCAAGAGACAGCTCATCTTTGCCAAGGGAGAAAATTCTAGACAGCTACTTTGCCACTTTGCATAGCATGCAAGAGGAGCTAGATCACTATAAAACATACAAACCAATTTGCCTAGCAAATGCAATAGCGTATAAAGATAAAATGGAGAGAAATAGAATCTTTGAATTTCTAGCTGGGTTGAATGAAGAATTTGAATTGGTCCTTGTCAACATCTTAAGTAGAGGTACCATTCCATCTTTAAATTATGTATATGCACTAGACCAGAGTGAAAAAAGTAGGTAGAATGTCATGCATTGATACTCATCTAAGATTCCAAAGAGATATGCCTTAACCTTGACTCTTGTTTTGTACAAGGGAGGTAAAAGTGGTTTTAAGAAAGAAAAAATTTCATGCAAAGGGGGACCCATTGATAAGGATGAACTCTGTTGTAGTCATTGTAAAAAGATGAGACATACAAGGAAAAATTGTTGGGATCTCATAGGCCGACCTGAAAATTTCAACAAGCCTGAAAATGTGCTGACAAACTTAGTCACATCTCAAGAAAAAGATATGGGTTTTAGCCTTGGTCATTCAAAGACGGTTAAAACTAGTACTTCATCCTCTAGTGAAAATTTTTTACGAATGGCACTTCACAATTCCTAAAGCTGAAATTTAAAATCTACACTAATTTATGGCTCAACTAGAGTCGTCCTCCTACCTTTTCATTTGCCTCTACAGAGTTAGGTACCCATGATATTGCTTTTCATGTCTCTTCATCCACATCTCCATCTTGGATTATTGATTCCGGGGCATCGGATGATATGATAGATATATCAACAGTTTTCTTTTCTTATTATGTGTGCTCTGGTCGTGACAAAGTCAAAGTGGCAGATAGAACATTGTCTTCCATTTCTGGAAAAGGAAGTGTCACCATCTCACCTACTTTGTCCACATCCCCAATTCTACATGTTCCTAAATTTGTGAGAGACTTGTTGTCTATCAGTCGTATTACTCGTGATTTAAACTACTCAAATCACTTTCTTTCCATCTCATTGTGTGTTTCAAAACTTGCATTCAAAAGCAAACGATTGAGAGTGGTCATGAAACCGATGGACTCTATCTCCTTGATGACAGTGTGGATCTTCGATTGCTACCAGCATATTTCTCTCTTAGTCATGAGTGTCATTTCAGTAATAAAGGCCAGTTAATGCAATAGCATAATCGGCTGTGGGTCATTTATCAATAACTTTTTTGTGTATTTTGTTTCCAAGTTTATTTGGGTCTAAAGTTGAGTCTGATTTTCATTGTAAGGTTTGTCAATTGTCTAAGCATGTTTGACGCACCTATTCTCTTAGTATTAATAATAAAAATTTTGTTCATTTTTCTTTGATACACTGATGTTTGGGGGCCTTCCCCTACCACTTCTCTCTTTGGATTTTGGTATTTTGTTTCTTTTGTTAATGATCATTTGCGGTGTACATGGGTGCATTTGATGAAAACAAAAAGGGAAGCTTATTCCATTTTTCATCACTTTCACCGGAAGGTTCAAACTCAATATGGTACATCAATTAAAGTCCTCAAATCTGATAATGGGGGAGTACATTTCTTTATAGTTGCATAAGTATTTAACGGAATGTGGGAATATTAATCAAATTTCTCGTACCATGGTATCAAATGTCTCAAAATGTCTTATATGTCTCCGGACATGACATATGTCCCCAGGACCGACACAACATTAAGTACATTATAAAACTTCAATTTTCGGTAGACATGATGAACAAATATTGACATACTACGCGAATATTCCTCTTTCACAATGTATTATTACTTAAAGTCAACATTATATTGTTATGTTAAAAAATTGTATGAAAACCGATAAATTCCAAAGAAAGTAAAATGAGGGTGAGGAAAGAGAAGAGAAAAGTAAGAAAAGGAATATAATCTACTTGCTCTTTATGTTTATCCGGTTATATTATAATATGTTTGTCAACCATTATGTATAAATGTATACTTTTAAAGAAGTTTATAATACAACTGTATTAAAATAAGCTATAATTATATATTAAAATAAGGTATCATTCTTAATGAATCTATTTGGTCCCTTATGCTTATGTAGTTAGATTAGAATATGTTTCATAAGTTTCCACGATTTTTACAATATTTCTTTCCGACATTTCCGATATGTCCTATTTTGGCCTGACCGACATTTCCATTAACACCAACATTTTGAACCTTGGTTCATACTCCACAATAGAATGGTGTAGCTGAACACAAAAATCGCCACCTACTGGAAGTTACTCGATCTCTCTTATTTGGTATGAATGTCCCTAAAACCTTTTGATTTGATGCTCTCCTTGCTGCTAACTATTTGATAAATTGTATGCTTTCTCAGGTTCATCTTAAAACACTTATTGATGTTTTATGCCCTGACATTCCCCTCTTTCTTGTACCTCCCAAAGTATTTGGGGGTGTTTGTTATGTTCATACACATAAAAAAAATAGGTTTAAATGAGACCCACGTGCAGACAAATGTATATTTCTTGGATGCCCTTCTACTCAAAAAGTTATAAGTGCTACAACCTAGGGACCAGGAAGAGCTTTGTCTCAATGAATGTCACCTTTTTTTAGTTTGTTCCTTTTTTTCTCTCCTTCCATGACCTCTCTTCAAAGGGATCGGTTTATGGGCGCTTCCCTTAACTAATGCCAACCACCACACCCTATCAGGGGGTGGACACATCAGCGTCGAAAAGTGATATACACTTTTTTTGGGGGGGCGCATATTCACTTTTTAGTGCTAATGTGTCCGCCACCTAACAGGGAGCGGCGGTTAGCATTAGTTAAGAGGAGCATTTTTTATCCTCTTTGCTCTTCAGAGGACGAATTTGAGTAGTGAAGAGAGGTCTCAGTGCTTGCCTTCAGTACTACCACTCTCTACTCTAATTTCTCCATTTACCTTAACCATGCCAACTTCAAACAAAGGGAAAGCTTTACTAGTTTATACAAGGAGGAAGGACACAGTAACCAATTTATCTCAAGTTGTCTCTTCAGACCTAGGTAATCCTACAATTCCTCTTCCCTCAGTTCCTTCTAAAAACGTTCATACTAGAAATGATGACGATTTTTCTATTGCCCTTCAGAAAGGAAAGAGAATTTGTACTAACCACCCTTTCTCCAACTTGGTCTCATATAAGCCTTGAAACCTGAGTGTATTTTTGTTAACGTTGTGTCGTACAAGTTCTTTCCAATTTGAAAGAGGCAATTTTGCAAAGTCATTGGAGATATGCTATGTGTGAAGAAATGATAGCTCTAGAGAAAAATAGGACGACATGGGAATTTGTGGATCTTTTGACAAGAAAGCAACTAATAAGATGCAAGTGGATGTATATTGTTAAGTACAAGGCAGATGAGTTTATTGACATGTACAAGGCGAGATAAGTTGTAAAGAGATACACATAGACATATGGTATAGATTACCAAGAAACCTTTGCATCGGTGATCAAGATGAATTCAATTCGGGTGTTGCAATCTGTTGCAACCAATAAGGAATGGCCACTTTGACAATTAAATGTGAAAAATACATTTTTTAATGGTGACTTACATGAAATGTACATGATGCCACCTCCAAGCTTTAAAATTCCAAGAAGTGAAGGTAAAGTGTGAAAGTTAAGAAAGGTGTTGTATGGGCTCAAATAATCGCCAATGACGTGATTTTAGAGATTTAGTGGCAGTTTAACAAAGGTTGGCTACAAGCAATCCCAGGTTAATCACACTTTGTTTGTTAAGCTTTCGTTGAAGGAGACTACAACGGTTATTGTATATGTGGACGATATAATGGTTATTGGAGATGATCCAAAAGAAGTGAACAAGCTAAAGTCTCATTTGAGTAGTGAGTTTGAAGTAAAGAATTTGGATATCTTGCGTTACTTCTTGGATCTTAAGGTTGCTCATTCCAAGAGAAATATCTTCATATCACGTAGAAAGTATGTGTTAGATTTACTTATTGAGACAAGATTATTGGGAGCCAGACTTGCAAATACTCCTATTAAAGTTAATCATGGGCTGAATGATCAAGATGGAATGCCATTAATTGATGCAGGAAGGTATCAACGATTGTTGGGAAACTAATTTATCATACGTTCACAAAACTAGATATCGCATTTGTACTTGGTGTTATCAGTCAGTTCATGCATGCACTAAGAACACTTCATCTAGAGGCTGTCTTTCGTATACTTAGGTATATGAAACCAGCTCCAGGAAAAGGTCTATTATTTTCTGATAATGACCATGTGAAAGTAGAAGTTGTATACTGATGCAGACTAGGCAGGATCAGTCACAAATAGAAAATCAACCTCAAGTTTTTGTTCATTTGTTGATGGGAATCTTTTTGACATGGAGAAATAAGAAGCAATCTGTGGTTGTAAGATCTAGTGCTAAAGCAAAATACAAGTCAATGGCCCATGAAATTTGTGAAGCTCTTTAGTTGAGGACTCTACTTCATGAAATTGGGTTCAAAGTACAAACTCCTATGAGCTTGTACTGTGACAATAAGTCAACTATTAGTATCTTCCACAATCATGTGCAACATGATTGGCAAAACACAGAAGTGGACCGACATTTTATCAAAGAAAAGATACTATGCAGATAAATTTTCACGTTGTTTGTCATCACCGACGAGCAAATAGCAGATGCACTGATCAAAGGTGTTACCATGATGCGACTTCATGACATCATCACCAAGTTGGGCATGGTCGATATTCATGCTCCAACTTGAGGGGGAGTATTGAAGTATTGTATGCCAGGGTACTTTTGTATTAAGGGTATTATACACTCATACATTTGGCATACCATATGTATTGTGTACAAATACATTATTAATATAAATACCAACATATGAGATAAGTAGACACATACGGTTGACCCAATCGTATTCTACTCTTTCTCTAATTTTAGCTCTCCTCTCTTCTTCTTCCTTTTCCAAGCACACAAATCCACATCACAAACTTGATCGACAACTTATTCGTTTTGTTAACAACAATGAAACATTATCCATGAAGAATTCCAAGTATTATTCCAACAATAATGGTAGATTCAAATTTTCAGCAACACAATAACAAGAGTTTTTGCATTTCAATGAAAAGATAAATATAATCGTTTAAAATCCTATAGGAAATTTGTTTCACATTTATTTCTTGAGAATCCTTAAGCATTGGGCACTCCCACATACATATATAAAGTAACAATTGCTTCCCTTCCAGAACTTCAGTTACTGACAATAGGCATAAAGCCGAACATGCTATTTTAAAGAAATGCAATAAATTTGAGCATAATTACCTTGACGGATTGCCAATGAGAATTTGGCCAACGAACAGGATCCAGATCGCTAATACCAGTTATGGTACCCATGTATCTAGATTCACAATGTTGTCATTAGATAAAATAACTCTTGAAATATTGAAAAATCGGAAATAAATACAATCCAGAAGAACACAATGAAATTATGTTTCAGTACCAATACTATCACTATTCAATGAACTCATGGGTGTTGTAGATCACCAACCAACCATAGACAAGGTTCCATTACTTATGGGCAAGCAATTTAGAAGTAATATAAGGGATCGTCAAGATGTTCAAATATCCGTACCTACGAACACTTGATTCTTCAGTCTCAAAGAGCATTCTGAAACGCATCCCAATGGATACGCGAGTGTGAAATACTGCTTTAGCATACTTAGACAGGGGTATAACAAACTCAGATGGACTTGCCCTGAGAAAATAACATTGCAAGGAAAAAATCAAATTGGATAAATCATTCACGGAAACAATAGCATGGCCATGTACAGAAAAAAAAAAGGATTGCATATTATTTTCTACCTTGGATTGTAAAAAATTGTAAAACGACTATTGGTGGCAGCAGCATGAGCTGCAGCAGCAAGAAGGCCTATATGCATGCTATCACTTGATAAAACTGATGAAGGCATCAGAGTTTGTGGTCGACTGGCTCGGCGAATTCCCAATAGCAGTTGATTCTTTTCATTCCTAGTGATGATAAAAGAACAAGAGAAAGAGCAAACATGACAAATCCATGAGCATTATCTCGAATACTGATTCACATGGAACTTGAGTAAAGGACAACACATACCAAATGAAAAGAACAGAATCTCCAGCAACAAGTCTCTTGGCACTGACAAACACACTCCACCCTGTTGTCAGAAGATGCCTTTTGGGCTGTCCTGCATGATGAACAGAGATGTCAACTATGTGAATATGCAGAAAATTTTATAATTGTAGTTTGCATTTAATATATTATCAATCACGATGATGCATCAGATAATAGAAATCACCAACTCATTAGGCCCACAGCCCATTACAGCCTTTAAGTTTTCAGCAATTCTACAATGCATATATAAATCACCTTATATATCACTTTAATCCTCCCAACCACATATCCAGTACAGCAATATTGGGTATGTGATGCGGAACAAAAACAGCACATACTCAAATTTGATATGCAAGGATATCTGGATTAATATTTTTGTATGAAAGCCATTTTAATTTTGTCAATTTTAGGTTAAGCCACTCCAGGTTAGTTTCTTATTAGTTTGGAGGGGTTTTAGTTATTTCCTAGCATACTTTAAGAGAAGTAAAATATCTCTGTGTCACTTTTCTTTAGGCCCTATTTTGAAAAGTCAAAATTTAGCCGATTGTCTGGCTTTGGGTCTCATTTGAAATAATATTCAGTTACCTTTCCAATGAAGATTTTGTGAATCCGATGTGATTTGAGAAAGTGATGACCAAAATACTGGCAGGATATCACTTTGTAAGTGGATTTGATGAGTTGTTCTTTTTTTTTTTTTTTTTTTTTTTTCAGGAAGTCCACTTAGAGTGGGATTTGGAAAGCATGGGATGTGAAGGCTATATATATGCATTGTAACTCAACTTTTATAAATGTAATGGATTATTGAATGAAGCAAATTGCTAAAGAGACAAGGATGGGGAATGAAGTTCTTGGGCTATGGAAGACCTTATGAAAGTTTGAGTATTAAACTTCAATTATTTAGTGCTTATCATCAAAAGGAAAATGCAAAAGTTAAATGGTTATTTTTGGAATACCTTATGAAAGTTGCATATTAAACTGCAATCATCTAGTGTTTATCATCCAAGGAAAATGGGGAAACAAAAGTGACGATACAGATATGGGGCCATTTATAGCCCAAAATAGGTTTAGTCAAGGGTTGGGATTGGTTCATGGGTTTACGGGATCAAGGTTGGTGACCACATGACTACTTGGGATCAAGTTGTTTCCATGGCTAAATTTGCTTACAAAATTATTTTTTTGGTATAATCTTATAATAACAATTAATAGTACTATTAGAAGCAACCCTTTTAAGATAAATAAACAAACCATGTCAACCAATTTACTTACTCCCTTTGGCAAGGGCTCTTGATGAGCCGAATCCTCCAACTGAGCACGTTTAACTAAGTGAGCCTGAACCAAGCTGCACAGGGGTTTATGGCCCAAACAATGATAATCTCTTTAATGACTTTCTAGAAGAACTGGACAAGGTCCATGTAAGATGGGGACGGCGTGGTGTTTAGTGGGGGATTTCAATGAATTGATAGAACCTGGAAAGAGAAATGGAGGAATTAGAAGAAACAGTGGCTGCAATTTTTCTATGATTTTATTGAAAATAGGGGGTTGAGAGATTTGCCTGTAGTGGGTGCTTGTTATACGTGGTCCAATCTGCAGGAAAGACCAAGACTCAGTAAATTGGATAGATTCCTCTTATCTCTGAATTGGGATACTCTATTCCATCTATAAAAGGTGAATCTCTTTTGAGAATGACTTCAGACCATGTGCCTATCTTACTTAATGGGATATTGTTGAAATCCAACCCCAGCCCTTTCAAATTTTAAAATATGTGGCTGCATCACCTGGGTTTTAAAGACTTGGTGAGAGGCTGGTGGTCGCGATTTCAAGTCTCAAGCAAACCAGGTCAACAGCTTAGATTAATGTTAAAGCTTCTCAGGGATAAGCTTAAAAGGTGTAATAGGGAAACTTTTGGGTGTATTAAAGACAAGAAGATTAGAAGAAGGATCTTATGGATGAGCTCAAATGGTGGGATTCCTTGGAAGAACAGCATAGTCTATCTAGGGAGGAAATGAAGCACTGGAATGTGGAAAAACAGGAGTTCAAAAAGATAAGTGGTTTCGGAGGAAAAAATGGAAGCAAAAATCAAAAATTCAAAGGCTTAAAAAAGGAGACAATGACACTAAATTCTTACACAGGATGGTTTCTGCAAGAGGCGATAGTAATTGCATTACTTGGCCTCAATGCAGGGATGATCTAGTGGGATGAGCAAAATGCCATTTAATCCCATGTAATGGAGTTTTTTATGCAACTATATACTGGCCCATGAATAACAAGGCCTCTCCTAGATGGCTTGGAGTTCAAAACTCTTGATGAAGCACAATGAGACTGCTTAGAAAGGCCGACAAGTGGGGAAGAAGTAAAGAATGTTATATGGAATTTTGAGAACGATAAATCCCTAGGTCCAGATGGCTTCTCAATGGATTTTTTCCAAGATTGTTGGGAGGTGGTGAAGGGATACATTTTGAAGATAGCGGAGGACTTCTATAATTTGAGCTTTCTTGATAAAGGAAATAATGCCACTTTCATTTCCCTAATCCCTAAGAAAGGGAAAACGAACTTTCAGCCTATCAGTTTAAATAGTAACTTGTATAAGATCATATCCAAGGTGTTGGCGTACCGTATGAAAACAGTGTTGGACTCAATGATATCTCAAAACCAAAGTGCATTCATTAGTGGTAGACAAAATTTGGATGGGTTGCTGATTGCTAATGAATGTATCAATTCAACTTTGAAGAAGAGAGAGACAAGGATTGTGTAAATAGGATCTGAAAAAAGCACATGATAGAAGATTGGGCATTGGTCTTAAATGGTAGGGATGGATGGAGAAATGTTATGGCACAACTTCTTTCTCAATTCTTTTAAATGGACCCTTTGTTGATTACTTCTTTAACTCCATGGGCTTAGCAGGGAAAACCCCTTTCACCTTTCTTATTCTTGGTTGTGGCTAAAGCTTTTTGAGCCTTCTTCCTAAAGCCTTCCAAGGGGGAATGTTGGAGGGGTTTGAATTGGGAGAAAATGGCTTGATGATTTTGCATCTCCAATTTGCAGATGACACTCTTATTTTTTGCAAGAATTCTATCAAGCAACTCTAACTTTTAAGATGTGTGATTCGACGTTTCAAAGCGGTTTTTTGGCTTGAATGTTAACTTGTCATAGAGTTGCATCTATGGTGTGGACCAAGTGGATGATTTGTGGAGATTCGCGGAGCTGCTAGGTTGTGAAATGGATGTGGAATCCTGTTTTGGGAAAATTCCATAAAAGACTAGTGGGGACAAAGGGTATGTACTTGTCTAAGGGAGGGAAACTTACACTGCTCAAATTTGTCCCATAAAGCCTCCCTACATACTACTCTTCGCTTTCTTTGAGAGATGGAAGGACAACAAAGAAATGCATTTGGTTGCTTGGAAGGAGGTTTGTACTATAAAGGAGTCAAGTGGACTTGGGATTAGAGGGGTCATGGACACTAATAAAGCTCTTATTTCTAAATGGCTTTGGAGATTTGGAATTAAAGAGAGTAATTTGTGGCATTGAGTCATTGTTTAAAAGTATGGCTTGGCTTCTAAACAGCAATCTAAGAAAATCTAAAACCCATATGGCGTTAGTTGTTGGAAAAATATTATGGACCAAAATCCCACTTTTTTAAAGGGATTGCTATGGAGCTGAGTTCGGGGGAGCATACCTGTTTTTGGAAAGATAAATGGTGCATCCCGAGAATGCTAATGATTGAAGCTCTAAACATTCAATCTATTGTCAAAAACAAAAATGCAATGGTGGCTGATTACTATGATCTTGAAATGCAAAGTCCGGGTAGGAATATTCTTGTCCGAAGATACTTGAATGACTAGGAAATTTATGAAATAGCTCGTCTTATGGGTTTCTTAGACCCTATTATAATTAATCAAGAAAGGATGGGTGAGAGATGGGTGGGGAGAATGGCCACTTCTCATTACAATCTTGTTATGTTATGCTGGATGTGGGGGAGGAGTCAGTTTTCACTTAGCACTTCATTAGAGGACTTAAAATTCCATCCAAGGTGTTGTTTTTTTTTATGGACAGCTTGCAAAGGGAAGATCTTAACTATTGATAATCTACAGAAGATAGGTTTTACCCTTCTAAATGGTTGCCCCTGTTGAAGTATATTAATTTGTATATCTCCTAACACCTTAAGGTTTTGGGAGAGTTGGTTAATTTATTGTCAACTTGGTATCAGAGTAGGCTTGGTCATGAGTTCAAATACCAGTAGAAGTATTTTCCCAGATGTAATGTTGTGTGCATGTGTACGTGTTTTGTGGACCCGTGCCTAGCTCCCCAAGTGTGTTCCCAAGAGATAACAGTGTTCCTCTTGAGGGAGGTGTTGAAGTATATTAATTTGTGTATCTCCTAACACCTTAAGGTTTTGGGAGAGTTGGTTAATTTACTATCAACAA
>JAOXJP010027657.1:0-16980 GCA_025762735.1 Platanus orientalis
GGGGTGGGGCCCATTCACTTTTGGGATGTCCCATCACCCCCCAAAAGTGAATGGGTCACACCCCCTTGTGTCTTGCTTCATGGAGTGTTGCATAAGGGGGCGTGACAGATGATACCGACCCGATATCAACCCTTCTAAGGGTAGGGGGGAGAAGAGGGGGGCTGTCTCTCCGGTCTCAATGGAAACACTATTATTTTTAAATATTATGTTTATATTGCTGATTGGCTAAGTTTTAAATTCACCTGCCCATAAATGATGGGCCCATCCCCGGTACAATTTACACCTTTGAAATCTATCCAACGGGGCGATTCCCACTTGCTAATTTTGAGCTTTTTAAATTTTTGAGTGTAATTTTGAGCATTTTCCTAAGACGTCGGGTGCTAAAGCCCATCAAATAATAAACTTTCAACAAAAGCCAAATGATCAGCTGTAACAAATTTTGCTGTATTTTTTTGTAACATCAACAAAATGATAAAGGTCCCAATCCATGTTAAAAGACAAAATACCCATGTTTTTTTGGCTTTAATACTGCTGATCATTCCTCAAAAAAGGACAAAAGACCAACTCAAGCAAAATTTGTTGTAGCATGAATAAAAAAATGGGATTTTGTTTTTATCTTTTAACATAGGTTTAGTCTTTTCTTTTCTTTTTATGTATTTTTGTTCATGTTACAAAAAGCTATAACAAATTTTGCCACAACTGATGACCAGCCTTTATAAATCATGTTTGAAATGATACCACAACAAGACAACGTTTTGTGACCAAAAAGTGTCTTAACTTTCTGTGACCACACTATACGTTGATATGTAATGTGTTTGGGGTTGAAATCATAAAAATAGTTTTCAAATCAAAAAGTAAACATCCAAAAAAAATCAAAAATATATCATGTGTCAGGCCATGGCACGGTCACAAACACTTTTGGTCAAATACAATCATTCTCCCTTCAGGGAAGCATCTAATTATCTACTGGGAGTGGCCTTGTGTTTTGGGCTATAAGAATACATGGGCTTGGGACACAATGATGCCACATTTCGTATGTTCATATGATCAAGACTAGGACAAAATCATCCCTAATAGGAATCGGTGAGACAACACGCAAGTACAAATCCAATTGTATGTGTATATATATGTCTTTACCAGAAACACACCCAATTTACCTCAGCCCGGTCTGGTTGCCTTGAATTGTATAGAAAATAATAGAAAAGAAAATCCCATAAAAAAAGGCAAGAAAATAATCATGAGAAAAACATGAGACAATCAACTTTTCATGACAACCAAACAGCTTAAAAATGACTTTTCAAGAAAAATTTGTCATGAGAAAACTTTTTCATGGCAACCAGACAGGACCTCATATATTAAATGCCAAACATTATGTCATGCATTGATCGGTAATTGTGTGATACCTCACTAGTAAGACCAGAGATAATTCCAATGCATTAGGACCTACAGTTATATGGGCCCATACACTTTGCAGGGCCCCACCCCCCTGTGTGTCTAGGGCATTCTGTGGCGCAGAGGTTACGAGTCCACATAGCAAGGTGATGCTTCAATATAAGACCTAGATGTTATCAGAGTGACCAGACGTCAAACCATATGTAAGAGATACATGA
Source organism: Platanus orientalis (assembly GCA_025762735.1). Lineage (NCBI taxonomy): Eukaryota > Viridiplantae > Streptophyta > Magnoliopsida > Proteales > Platanaceae > Platanus > Platanus orientalis. Next base: position 1,611 of record JAOXJP010027657.1, read on the forward strand.
TGAGACAACTAAGATTTCAATTGTGTGGAGATTCGAAGGCCTTAGTAATTGCCTCCATTGCTTTGTTATGCTCCGTAACCAATCTCATGAGCTGGTATTATGATTTGTTTGTTATTGTGCACTATAACTATTCCATTTTGGACATTGCAGTATTTATTCAACCTCATTTCAAATACATAAAAACAATATAATTAAGAAGCTTCGATTTAGAGGCAAAAAGAATTCATCAGGGGATGATTCTTTCCCTTTAAATCATTAACATCCAATATGAAGACTAGTTAACAAGTGCTAGACTTCAAATCACAGGACACTTGCAAAAGGCATTTAGAATTTGGCATAACTACACAACTGGGTCCATTGGAAAAATTCTTGAATCTATACAACCTGATAGACAACAATAAAAAGGTATCTATGCACACATAATATGCCAAAATGATTTCATTTATATATGTAAACCTGTAGTCTAGTACATAATATCTTTTATCTTACAGGCGGGATATATAGAGCCAAAACAACTATACAAAGTTCATCTAACTCTAATCTACTTGTGACTAGATCACAAAATATCACCTATTACTTGCAATCTTGACTATAATAGCAAGTGCTCAAGTCATACAGAGCGAGAGAGGGAATCACTGATAGAATAGGTGTCTTGACAAAGCCATCATAAACACTTTTTGTAGTATTTATTTATTTGACATTTATAATAAGGTACTTTGGTCCATCATCACATTTATGGATAATTGTTTTGATCTCATGAGATGAAATAGGTGGTCATCAGGTGACATGGTAAGATGTCAGACACATGGATTATGTGAGGTGAGATCTAACTATCTAATTCTTGTAGGCGTGAAACCTTACAGCTATGAGTGATGCTGGACATATCACTTAAAAAATTGTTATGTGTAGAGTTGTCATATGATAGAGTGGTGTAATCTTAATCACTAGAGTGAGACTCTAGACTTACATGTAGATATATAATTCAAATGCATTAAGGGATCCATAAGAACACATTTAGTAAAACTTCATTATAGAGTAAATGATGTTCATAACTTATAGACTAATCCTTTGACCTGAGGGACTTGTGGTTCTTTGAGTTATTCAAATTGATTATTTTGAGTTGCCAACCAATGATGCCTAATTGGTGGTTATATCATAAGTAACTTGGATATTTGACTTGATGCTTGAGAGAACACAAGTACCCAACAAAAAATTCATTACCCTTATAATATAGAGAAATATTCAGTCTAGGGTTAACATGAATTGATTAGACATAGAAATCTAGATCTAGTGTTTTTGTCAAAATGATTTTCAAGATTATAATATATAAATAAATAGTATTTTGAAAAAAAATTATTAAGAATTATTTTTAATGTTCAATTAATCCATTAAAAGGCTTTAATAGTGACTAGTTTATTGTCCTAGAGGTCATTGAGGGATATTGTACAATGAAATGATGTTTTTGTGAAGAGGTTTGTAAGGAATGACTTCATGTTATATTCTAATCCTTGAGAGTTCAATTGTAATATGTCACATGGATTGTTGTAATTAATAGAGTGTCTAGTTGTAATTATCAAATAATTGAGTTCTTAATTACAGTTTTGATTCAACTAAAGAAGGTGAGCCCTATAAGCTTAAAGATAAGAATCCCACAAGGATCTCACACCCGTAGGGTTTATTTAACCTCTTTTTATCTTTATATATAGGGTTACCCACATTCAGATATGGTCTTGTAACAATTCTGAAAGTGGGAGAGGTGTAGAGAACTCTAGAGCAGGTGTGAAAACTGAGTTGGATTGGATTCTTGTTTCCGATTAATTGATTGAGGTAATTATAAACTTCCTTTATGATTAGATCTTAGAGATTCATATGATGATCATGAAAAAACATATTTTAATATGTGTGTTGATCAATGAATTTAATTAATTTTAATGTTCAAGAACAGTAATCTTCTAATAATCACAAGCCGCATGAAGGAAATGGTAGGGTGATCTTTGAAAAAGCCCAATAAGTAAATCCAATGTTCTATAAATTTATAGTCAAACAAACTAATCCAATGAAAATTATTCGATAAAGCTTGTAATATTGATGTTTGAAAATGATATGCAATGGATGCATTGTACAAAATAATTTTTCATTACTTGTACTGGTCTCACAACTACAATGCTAATATGAAATAAGCAGGAGACAATCCTAACCCTTGGCCACTTGTACCAAATGGTTGAATCACCAGACGTAATCTTAGGCATCAAACACAAGTTGTTTTCTTGCCAGGCTCTAACCTATGACTTCGATTTGACAGCTTGAGCTAATGCCGCAACAACAAGTGAAGCCATATGTAACAGAAAAAAAATCATATAATTTAAATAAATTACATAAATCATGTCAACATAAAAGTCACGTGTTATGCTAGATGTATGTAATGTAATTATACTAACATGTTGCATTAAGATTATTCGAAGACCATCTCAAATCCATGGGACATGACAGACCATGACAAACGGGAGACAGTCCTAACCTTTGTCCGCTTGCACCAACCAAGTAATTGAATCACCAGAGCTAACATTGGTCATTAAGCACAATGTGAATTTTTTTCTAGGCTCTCATGCCATTTTTTTCTTTTTAAGTTATTTTAGGGAAACACCCCTTTTATCTTTCTTTTTAAGCTCTTTATATGGAGGCGTCCCTTTGTCTTTTATGCTCTTTTAAGGAAGCACGTCATTTTTCTTTTTAAGCTCTTTAAGGGAGCACCTTTTTATATACATATAAAGTCAAAATGTATACATACTTTTATGTCATGCGATGCTATGCATTATAAATGCCTCAATTAATATAAAACAATACGATGCAAATTTAAAAGTTTCTTTTTATTAATAATGTGTAAACATCTTGTAATCATGCCAACCAATATAAGCTTTTCACGAGAATATATGAATAAATTGTGCATTACTAAAGTAGGGCCACATACATAAATAAAAGAAATAAATATATGTTATGGATAATGATAAATGACAAGCTCTTCAACTACTACTAAACCACCCAACAAAGTTTATATATTTAAGAACCTAACTTTAATGGCTACGAAATTACCCGATTATGGGCGTGGATACCCACTCTCCCATGAGTTGTTTCTTAGGATGACCCTTTGGCCTCTCCCTGCGAGCTGACCCCTTGGCCTCTCCCAAAAATGTGTCATTACCTTTAGAGGTACAACTATCATGAGATTTTTTATCTGAACTTAGAAACTTTCAAACTCTTTATTTATATACCTAAACTTGGTATACCATCGTCTACCCCCTAAAACCCTCATTATTCATTCACATCAAAAGAAAAATCATGCAATATAATTCAAAACCATTCAAAAAATGAAATACTGGTTTTATTTCATGAATTCAAGCAAGCTCTAACAAATTCCATATATTCATTTAAATTCTCATGTCAAACAAACCCTTTCAAATGTAAAGATACAAGCAAATCATTGTATATATCCATACAGGCATGAAGATATATTTAAAAATACAACAAAATACATGGTCTTTTTTATCAACTAGGATAAAACTAAATTAAACCTCACAAAGTAAAAGTATTCTCCATAAATTGAAAACCATAACTATAAACTTGAAGAATAGAGTACTGCTTACAAATTTTGCACAAGATCTTTCACAAAAATCCGAACAAAATTCTCTAATCTCCTTCATTTTCCCCATTCTAAACTAGGGTTTTTTCTTTTTATCTCGTTTTCCCCCGTTTTATTCCTTTTGCTAGTTTTGGTCGACTGAGACCTAAAGCCCGTTCGTTTTTCTTTTATTTTTGTTTTGTTTTATTTTACAAAAATACCCCTATGGGTTGGGGGTATACAGTGTCAATGGTTGGGGTCTTAGGAAAGTGTTTGGAGATTGTGCTGCTCAGCAGTGGTATGTTCAAACATATACATAGAGATATTAATTGATTTTTAATCATCTGATTTATGTATTACTTTTTTGAGTTTTCTAGAGCTTTACTAATTTCTTTTTGGCAAGTATACAAAACAAGCCAAGATCATCTATTATAACTAATTTGCGTCTAGTTAGTCTTGTTATATGGGTCATGCAATAATCGGTCCTCACCCTTGTATCATTAGACTCGATATATCTCATTACAAACTAGCACCTTTTCAGGAAAGATGGATGTAGTATGATATAACACGAGTGTCGAGGATGAATCTTTCTAACAGATTGAGAACAACATTCTACGAACCTATTGATTTTTGAAACTAAAAATACCAATAACAGAGACTTGTTGATTCTCCCAAAGGAAAATACAGAGAATTAAACACAGAATAAATCTCAATAATATAAAAGTTAATTAAAATATTCAATGATAATTATATTGCTCCATTACATTGTGCTTATTTATAAGCCAAAGATAAACCAAAGATAAAAATAAAAAAAAAAAAACCCCAAGCAAATCTAAGAAGTTCGTCAAAAAATTCGTATGGAAAGATTCAAATCACGTGCATTATCTTTGAGCACGATTTTCTCCTTTAAAATGGTAGAATTTGGAAATTCTTCGTGAAATAGAGATTGTAGCCCTTGAAGTCTTATTTGCAACACCACAATAATCGTGTCAGTCGAACATCCATGCGAAAAGTTATGCCTAACGGGCTAAACACTACGCAGAACCTTCCAAATTCTGAATTTGTGCAAATTTCCCCCTTTGAAACCAAATAAAATCCTAGTTTTCTAAAAACTTTATCTTACTAAAAACCAACACTTAACAAATAAAAATGTTTATAATAAAACCCAAAATAATTTATTTCTAAATATAAAAAAACTTATTGATAATTGTTTTTTTGCCTTGATTTTTATCTGAAAAATATCCATCGCATACTGCCATATTTTACATCGCATCATTCTCCCTAAGTTGGAAAGAATTTGTCATTGAATTTGATGCACCTTCATGAAAATGATCAACATAATGCTTGACATTACCCACATTAGATGTTCAGAGTTGCATCAAAATTCTTTTAATCTTGAGCTCTTGGATTCCAGCTTCAGTTTTTGAACCACTTCATCTTTCATCGTTTGTATTACCACAAGATTTTCTAATGTATTTTCTTGAACAATTAATTAAAGATCCCTTTTTAATGTATGAGAAAAATCTTAAATGTCCTTGATAGCCAAATCAGATCGACTATTTGTATTTTCATCCTCATAGTATGGATTTTCTTCATCATTCTTGACAAAAGATAAGCTATTCATCCATTGCAATTCATCACTTATATCTTCATCATCATACATAGAACTATAAAAAATATGTGAAGTTGAATATTTTTCACCTAAATCAAAATCCTTATTAGATGGCTCTCTGTAATAAGTACATGTATGTAATGCTTTATAAAAATCTCTTCCTCCTTTGTAGTACTGTCCCAATCGAGAAACTATTTTGGTTGTAAACTCCCTTGGTATTCAGGGATTTCAACTACTGGCTTCATTCTCCTTGGTTCATACTCATCAAAGGGGTTTTGTAAATAAGCATCATCATCTTCCTCCATAAAACATTGATTTGATGAATGACTTTGGCATTAAATCCCAGTTTGTAATGCAATTGGTTATTGAGTCAATTGCCATTGCATTTAAACACATCCGCCATTGTTTGAGTCAACTGTTAGTTCAACATATTAAACTGTTCAACAAGGTGTTGAGCCAAGTGAGCAATATCACCATGCTCGTACACATCATCCAGTGGAACTTCACGAACATCTACATATCTCATTGGCATGGTGTCAAAAAATCAACGTTAGCTTTGATACCAACTGATGTACCGCGAGCATCATGGATGGATCTCACCAACAGGTTGAGAACAATCTTCCACGAACTTGTTGATTTTTGAATCTGAAAAATACCAATAACAAGGACTTGTTGATGCTCCCTAAAAGAAAATACTAAGAATTAAATAGAGAATAAATCTCAATAACCAATAACTTAATTCAATAATTCAATGATAGTTACGTTGCTCAATTACATTGTGTTTATTTATAAACCAAAGACCAAAAAATTAGAAAAACCCCAAGCAAATCTAAGAAATTCATAAAAAAATTGTATGAAAAAATTCCAATCATGTGCATCATATTGGAGTGCGATTTTTTTTATTGGAAACAGTCGAATTTGGAAATTCTTCATGAAATCTTCATGAAATTGAGATTATAGCTCTTGAAGTATTCTTTTCAACGTCATAAGAATTGTGTCAATTGGACATCTATGCAAAAAGTTATACTTTCCGGACTAAACAATGTGAAATTTTTTCCAAATTCCAAATTTGTATGAATTTCCTCATTTGAACTCAAATAAAATCATAATCTTCTAAAAACTTTCTTACTAAAAACCAACACTTAACAAAAAAAAAAAACGTTCATAATAAAACTCAAAATAATTTATTTCTAAATATAAAAAACCTTATTGAAAATTGTTTTTCTGCCTTGATCTTTCTCTTAAAAATATCCACCATAAAATCACATGCTACCACATGCCACATTGCATCACAATATCTCTTCTCCAAAGAGAAAATCAAGGGTTAAAGATTCATTGGCAACATTCCACGAGTGATTGTGTTGACCTCTACCACTCCAATAGATGGGGCCTATAAGAGCACTTGTATCATTTAAATCCCCCCAATGGTCCAACCTCCCTGTGGTTGGTAGGTAAGGGCATCTTCATAAATTCATGCTCCACCATCCAAATTTGGAAGAGAGGAAAAACAAAACAAAATAAAAAAAAGCTGAGAGGGGTGTTATGGTAAATACGCATGATGTCATATACTATGTACTGTACGTATAGGATACGTGGCCAGAAGTATAATTATATATAAATGGATAACAGCATATAATTCGCCGGCTGAAGTGCTCTCGTTCGGAAGAGTGCGAAAAAACTGTTTCGACTCTGAGAACTAGAAAAAGAGGAAGAGACGAATCGACTAAGGAAAAAAAAAAAAAAAAAATCCAACTTCTTTTTAATTTATTTCATATATACGTTTATATATATATATATTGTATATATTTGTATCTTCCATTATTCTACCTCTAGTTTGCCCTAGATCTCGGAAACCAGCAATCGAAGCGAAGATCTCCTGGACGAATTCTCCTCTTTTAGATCTTCGAATTGTGATTCGAGTGCGAAAGACAGGGATCTTCTTGAGATTTTGTCAGCTTGTTTGATCAGGTGTTGTTACTCATTCGCATTGATTTTTCTGTTCTAATTTGAATTCGAAGCATTTGTTTCGTTAGAATGGTGAATTGTTGAGGTTGTGGAAATGCGGACGGATAGATTTTTGGTTTATGTGGTTTTTTTGCTTGTTGATCGGTCTGGATCCTGTTAATATTGGATTTTGTTTTGAGTTTTTGAAGCTGGAAATTTCGGATTTCAGTTTGTTTGTGGGGTTCTGTTATGACGAGGTTGATTTGTGAAGAGTCAGAGCTGGATTATATGGTTTTGGGATGTGGAGGAATTCGGGGATTGGTAGTTTTCTGGATATAAGTCAGCATTTGGATGTTGTTTGGTTTGCGTTTTACCTATTGATTAGGAATTTTCAGTTCGTGAGCTGGGAAGGCCGGGAAAGACATAAGGTTTTGTTAACGTGGAATGGAGGTAGCATTTGAGTTGCTTTTGGATAATGGGATTACCCTTGGTTTGTTAGCTTATACAAATGGGTGATGGATTTGGTTTTATATTTTCTCTGTGGTTCAATTACTTTTCTTTTTTGGTAGCTTTGATTTGTTTGGATTGGTTTGACTTTCCTTGCAACTGCTGCCACTTTATGACTTGTTGGGTATTTCGCTTCAATTTTGCAGCTGGGAAGCTGAGGAAGCTGGAATTGAATTATTATAATATTATTTTGGTACCAATTTGATTTATTTTTCTAAGTTGTTTGATAATTTCATTCCTCATTGTTTGGTGTGAGTTGGGTTGGAACCATGGTATGCTTGGGATACTTTCCAATTTGATTTGAAGGACAAATGAAATTTAAGGCTTATACTACTCGATTTATTTTTTCTTGAAGGAAGAGTAGTTTCCATACTATTTCATGTGTTTGTCTCATTTAAAGATTTCGTGTTGTGTTGTCCTTCTGTTAATTTTTCTTTCACTTGCATTTGTTTCATCTAAGATTTACAAATTAACACTAGATAGTGTGATTCTTGTGACATATATTCTCCTTGGTTAATTTTACCCAGAATAGTTACATCTACTAGTCTGTAGATTCAAACAAACAATGTAATGCTTTTCTTTTTCCATCTCGAGGTTTCAGATATGGGGTTAACTTATTTCTCAACTGGTTTGGTTGTCTTTCAAGTTTTATATATTCTTGTTTCATTAAAATAACTTCTGCTTCGCTCCATTTTGTCCATTCCATGGTACATGACATCATGGGCGCTGCAACTGAAATTGATGTGCTCTCTTTCTCTTTAAGTAAATGTAAACCTTCTTCTGCAAATCATTTCTTTGTTGCATAGTTAGTTGAATTCCATCTTATTTAGTTCCATATTCTCTTATCAGTGACGCCTCTGCACTGATTATGGAAATTTTATTTATTTATTTATTTTTTACAGTTTCATATCCTTTGGTATTTTAATTGATTGAAGGCTTGGTGGTTGGAGCTGTTGGCCAGTAAACAGTAATCTGCCCTGTTTAACAATAAGATGACCTAGACTTTGGGAAGGAAGGAAAGATGGTTAGTGTTACTGCTGAGATGTGATTGTTCTAAATGAAGACATCTCTGGTGTGGCGGCTAGGCATTGGAGATATCCAGATCATGCCTGGGCCACGCCAACGGTCTCATTTAAAGAGGCCAATTTGGATTATTGTATTAGTTTCTTTGGTGAGCGTTTTGTTAATTGGCGTTTATATGTATCCATCCCGAAGCTCTGGGACCTGTCATATATTTTCTTCAGCTGGCTGCAAGTCTTTTTCCGAATGGCTTCCACCTATTCCTGCTAGGGAGTATACTGATGATGAGATTGCAGCTCGAGTTGTCATTAGAGATATTTTGAGGACACCTCGTACTCACTTCAAGAACCCTAAAATTGCTTTCATGTTCTTGAGTCCTGGTTCATTACCTTTCGAAAAGCTGTGGGATAAGTTTTTTCATGTAAGTCTTCCTTCATCTTTTGTTCTTTTTTCCCTACTTCTGTACTAAATATGGATATTATTTATTTATATAATTTTATTTCTTGTGGGTCCTTGCTTTCATAAGCCATGTCTAAATGAGTTTACTCTATGGTTTGATTGTGTTGTCTTGGGTCTGATGATATATTGAGTTCAAAACCTCAATTTAATTTGTCAATACTCAATTTAAATTACAATATCAAAGTCATATATAGTTGTCATGCTCTTAGGTCTTTAAAGCTGATCCTAAGTACAAATTGCAAATGAGAATTCCTCATAGTCTGAGCAGCCTACATTCAAATAGAAATGAATCATTGTCATGTTAGATGAGAAATTGCAACTCCATCATTCTGATTGAGTAAAAAGAACTGCACAAACTCTAGTACGAACAAAGTTGAATTGAACACAAAATTAGTGGTCAAAATGGAATAAGGAAACCTCGTGCAATGTAGTTTCATGAGACAGGATGCTTGTATACAGTGAATAAGCAAATGAAGTCATGGAAGGGATTGGCTATTGGAGCTGGATGCATTACTTAATCACATTGAATCTGACCTTAGTTTGAACATTGAAGACTTGAACAGTAGACCTTACTAGTTGCAAGACAGAGCCGACACAACTTGATGAATTTACCAGGTGCAAGTGGAACATTTTTACCAACATATCCTCTTGCCAGGGTGTTTTATTATTATTATTATTATTATTATATTTGATATAAAGCGTGTCAACAAGAAAACATGAAGATAGTGGAGGAGAAGGATAGATACATTACATCTCCCTTTTAGGTTTTTGAACAACTCAGTGAGTGCGATGGTTATTTGGAATATAAGCAACTCTTGTATGATAAATAGTGAACACTAACAAGAATTGAATTTTATTGGATGTGAAGAGGGCATAACTTTGAAAAGATTGGCCAAAAAAATGGATGAAGTTAGATCAAAGTGGTGAAATCTTGGAAGGCACATGCTATGGATTTCATTTCTATACAAATAATTGAATACCTTGGATTTGCAGATTAGATAAATATAAAAGAGTAGGAAAGAAGTGGAAGAAGAAGAGAAGAAAGAAAAAAAGAAAGGAGAGAAATAGTGAAATCATAGACAGTAGCTGGTTTATATTTATATGTAGGTCAGCAGTAGATTGTACTATACCGTATGTATGGTATAGTATATGCACACTATGAACTTATATGCCCTTTTATCTTTGTTACATATAAACCCCATACACACTAACACTCCCCCTCAAGCTGTAGAATAAATATTTAGCATTCCCAACATGTCAACTAGAATAGAAAACTAAGTACCACTAAGTCCCTTTGTAAAAATGTCAACCAATTGATCCTTGGTCTGAACAAATGGAGTACAGATTTGTCCAGCCTTGATGTGATCCTTGATAAAGTGCCTGTTGACTTCTACATGCTTTGTTCTGTCATGCTGAACCGGGTCATATGCAATGCTAATAGTAAGGACTCATAGGTTTTGGAACAAGTAAATTAAGCTCTGCCATCCTCAACTACAATAACTCACAGATTCCATGAGCCATGACTCTAAATTCCGTTTCAACACTTAGTTTAGCAACTACAGATTGCTTCTTACTTCAAGTAACAAGATCTTTACCAACAAATGTGCAATATCCTAATGTGGATATACGATTAGAAATGGATCCTACCCATTTAGCATCTATATAAGCTTTTACCTTGTGTTGTCCATATCCCTGATATAGGATTCCTTTTCCTGGACACCTTTTTAAGTATCTGAAAACTTTATATGTAGCCTCCAATATGATTTTAAGTAGGGATATGCATGAATTGACTAATCACACCAATTGCATACGTAATGTCTGGCCTTGTTAATGATAAATAGATGAGGCGTCCAACAAGATGCTGGTATCTTCTAGCATCAATCAACCGATCATTGTCATCTTATTTGAGTCTGTGATTCTACTCAATTGGTGTCATACATGGCTTGCATCCTGCCATACCAGCCTCCTTCAACAAATCTAGCACATACTTTCTTTGGGATAGAAAGATCCCCTTTTTTGACCTGTCAACTTCAATCCTAAGAAAGTATTTTAGGGCGCCTAGATCTTTTACTTCAAACTTCTTTGCTAAGTTATCTTTAAGTCTGACAACTTCATTATTATCATTACCCATCACAACTATCATCCACATAAACTATGAGTGCAGTCAATTCTTGTCCCTTGTGCTTCACAAAGTATGGTTATCCTAACATTGTTGATTCCCCATTTTACCATAGCAGTTACAAACCTCTTAAACCATGCCCGAGGTGATTGTTTTAGTTCATACAAGACTTTCTTCAGCTTATACACTTTCCCTTTATCACGAGGGAACTGAAAACCAGGTGGTGGAGTCATATAAACCTCTTTCTTCTACATCTCCATGTAAGAATGCACTCTTAACATCAAGTTGATATAGTGACCATCCTTGATTAGTAGATAAGGATATAATAACTCTTATAAAGTTCATCTTTGCCACTGGAGCAAATGTTTTCTGATAATCAATTCCTAAAGTTTGTGTATACCCTTTTGCTACCAACCTGGCTTTGTATCTATCCATTGAACTATCTGCTTTATGCTTAACCATGAAAACTCAACCACATCCAACTATTTTCTTCCCTTTAGCAAGGTTTACTAGTTCCCATGTTTGGTTCTTGTCCAATGCACGCATCTCTTCTTCCATTGCAGTCTGCCAGTTTGATTGTGATAAGGCCTCTTTGATGCAGACATGATTAAGAGGCTGTGGTATGTTTCACCCCACAAGAGGACCGAATTCAAGATGTGTGTAACATATGGGTTAATTAGAGTGTTGTAGGGACTGGGGATAATCATGTAATAAGGCCTTTTGTGCCATGGGTTTTTTGAGTTTTTTTAGTCCAAGGGTATTTCTGTAATAAAACATTGTTGCCAAGGGTAATTTAGTAATTTTAGTTAGTCAATAAGTGGGGCCTTTTTGGAATGCTGGTCTAAATTCTCTAGAAGGCCTTAATTTTGGTAGTTTTTGTTTAAAAAGTTTAAGGTTTTTATAGTTTTAGGTGTTGGAAAGTCTTAGGTAGCAAGTTGGCTAGTTTATTTAGGACTTTCTATTTTGGTTCTTGCTATTTTCTTAGTGTTTTGAGCCCATGTAAAGGGTTGCACGTTTTTGTATGAAGTAGACATGGATATGAAATAAAGTTTTGTTTTGTTTGGGTGTTATCCCTTCTTCCTTCCCCTTCTTTCCCATGGTGTAGTGATGTGGAGCAACTAGGTTCTTCCTGGTCTTCTTATTCTATCTCTTGTCTTCCTTTTCTTCCATCTTCTTCTCCCTATTCTTCTCTACTTCTTCTACCTCTTCTTTATTTTTATATCTCAATTATTTCCTCTACTGCAACATCATCTAAACTTGGAGAAATCAATATGCTGTTTTGAAGGACTTTTGCTCAGAAGATAGGCTTCATGGCTGGGTTTCTATGCCACCTCATAGACCAAATCACCTACACCACTGAGAGGTATTTTGTTCCTTATTTATCAAGCTTTGTTTTTCATTCTAATCTTCACTTGATGATAAGAAATCCTTTAACTTTTCTTTGCTAAGTGCCAACGCCCTCTTGGTAGGGTGGTTGTGGCATCATCCTCCGTTGGAGGAGACTAGGGATCATGTCCCCGTGCCAGCCCTTCTGCAGTGTGCGGGCTACCCCTCCTGCCTCTGTGTGGGCTTGAATGGCTCCCGAGTGGAGCCAACCAAAAAAAAAAAAATAAAAAAAATTCTATGTTCCTTGATCCCTATTCCCAATTCTTTTAATTCTTCTTTTAAGATTTTCTGGGTCCCTTTCCTAGTAAAATCGTCCCCTACAAAACTCTGTTTTCTCTGCTTTCTTCTAGGGTTTTCTTCCCCTACTTATCCCCCATAATCTCCCTCAAACTCCCCTTGAATTTCCCCTGTTTTCATCAAGTTTCTTATATAAAATAATATTTTATTTTAGGTTTTCTTTTAGAAGAAACACTATAGATTGGTAAATTAAGTGTTTTATATACTTTTATTTGTTATAATAAGTTCAAATTTGGTATGGAGATCACTTATAATCACATCTGATCACCTGTAAATTTTCATTAAATCTTGACGTGTCTACAAGGGTATTTTGGTAATTTCATGGTTCTGCCCAAAAAATTCTAGAAACCCTAAAACAACCCCTTCTCCTCTTGTTTATCCCCTTTTTATATTCTAATTCCCATCTAGTCGCTCTCATATTCTTTGCTTGCTACTTTCTCTTTTCCCCTTAAAAGTTTGTGATTACTTGGGTGTGCATATCATCAGTTCTTGGTTTATTTTATTTGTCCTAGCTTCCGCACTTTAATTTTGGGCCCACACCTAAGCTGCTCCATATTGATGTGGGACTGCCTAAGGAAGGGCAGTAGTTTCCCACAAGTGTAGCCAAACAATATCAAGAAACACACTTTAAAAGATGGAATGACAAAATAAACCAATTCTGGAAATTTCTGGGCAGGAGCGTGACAATTACCAAAATACCCCATCCGTCGTTAGAGAATTCTGGTATTTGGCAGGGTGATTTCCTTGCTCAAAGTGGTACCACTGTCCTGAATTTCAATGAAATTGGACAAGTTTTGGTGTGTGAATTTGTATAAAGTAAGTTGCTGTCTTGTTTGTGAGGAATTAATACAAACACAAAGGGTGCTTTTGTGGATTGATAAAAAGGGTAGGTTAGTGGGCTGAAACAGCAGGCACATGTGGGGTTTTAAGGTGGCTGAAAGTAGCTCAATATGTGAGCTTAATTTGGGTTGGACTGTGTGAACAGAATGGGTTGATTAGTGGTGCAAAATAAGGCCTAACAGGGGACTGTTTTTGTACTTGGACAAAAGTTAACAGAAGGGAAAATCAGGTAGGGTTCAGGTCAGAACAGAGGGTAGATTGAGCTCTGTAAGAGGATTATATCTGGGTCAGAATAGGCTCAGGTCTAGGTGAATTCTGGGCAAACAATAAAGCATATTATGAGGGTTCAAGGGGTCTGATCTGGGTAGGTTTAGGATGGATACAGGGAAGTAATTAAGGACTGTCTCTAGGTGCTGTTCTGTAGGGACTGTAGGGGAATTTTGATGGAGATTTATGGTTCTAAAAGTAGAACAGCTGTTGTAGGTGTATATAGGGTTGCTACAAGAAAGAGAAAGGTAGGATTTTGGATCTGGTTGGGAAAAACAACAAAGAAAACAAAGGGGAAAAAGAAGAGAAGTGGTCGTAGGATATAGGAATGGAGGGAAGAGGGTTGTGTTTGTGGGTTGATGTGTGTCTAGGTATTAAGCTTGCAACAAAGATGATTTCTCAGAGAAAACAGCAATTAAACCAAGATTAATGTAAGAAAAATAGAAAGAAAGAAGAGATAGTAATAAAGAGGGAAAACGTATAGAAGAAGAATGGAGTTCATGAGGGAGAGAAGTTAACAAAGAGGAGAAAGGTTACAGAGAGAGAACAATACCTGGTTTTCCACTCGTGGAGACCAAAACCTCAAAGCTTTTATTCAAATTTCCAATCTCTTGTGTACAATCCTAATACCTCATATATATATATAATGTATGTATGTATGTATGTATATATGTATATTGATTCTAAAGATCTATTGCTAATGTCACTAAAAAAGCAACCTAATTTAAGAGGCTGGCGATCAGTACATCTAAAACACCTATTAATAATTTCAAAAAGTCCTACAACTAATACTAATTGCAAATAACCCCTTGGTTGTAAAGTCTTATTACAAAAACACCCTTAAAACAATAAAATCTGCCCCAAAACACCCCTAAAAACAGTAAGATAAAACTAAACTACCAAGGCCTATTTGGCCTCTTCCAAGATCTCTCTTAGGCCTTGATCTTGGGTCTTCATATGGGATAAGTGGTATCCAATCACTTGATGACTGCTGCATCAATTCCCTCATCTTAAAAGAACTCAACTCCATTAAGTTAGGGGGTGGACCAAGAATCCCGTCGCTTCTAAGTGGTACAAGCTGTAAAAGGAATGATCCCACAGTCTTCTTCAGTTTCACTGTTCTCGACCTCAGCACCGTCTTCATCTCCCTATTGCGGGGGTGGAAAATGTAAGTGTTCTAGAATCCGCAATGTTGGGCTTTCTTGTTGTAAAGTCAAGGTCGTCCAACTAGATGTAGCACACTTTTTTGATAGGGAGGACATCACATACGACTTGATCATGGAACTCTCCTATGGAGTAAATA
>JAOXJP010027667.1:0-16980 GCA_025762735.1 Platanus orientalis
AGGGTCTTTAAACCTTAAGAAAGGTAGAGAACAACACTTGTGCACACATAGTCAAATTCTTGAGAAAGAGAGCTAAAAGTGTGAGCCAAGACCCTATGAGTTAAAATCGTGTTGGCCAATGACCTTGGAATTGTTCTACCATAATTAAACTCTCTAGAATCATGAGACCTTTGAAAATTTTTCTAAGGAGCAAGAACTTTCATGAAACTTATCTACCAAGATTCCCCCAAATACTCCAAAAAATGGAGCAAATCAGGTGCTCTACTAACTCCCGAGAGTGCATATAAAATCAAAAATTCAGTTAGTCAGTGGTCACCCCGTTGTAAATTCAAAGCCTTAATACTATTAGATTCACACTAATATACATAAAACCTATGGCCCAAGCAATCATTTTTGCCTAAACCTAGAAAAAACACTTTTCATCTATATTTGGCAAGCATAATGCCGTTAAAAGTTCTCTTGGGTTTGGAATGCAACAAGGTCAAAGCCATTTTCTTAGTTTCACCCCTATCCTCAAATAAACATTTCACAAACTCCTAGTTCAGAGAATATCCAATCATTCAATTCTACCCGACTTCAAGGTAGCTACAAAAACCCAATCTCCTCAAGCAACCCTGCTTCACAAACTCTCGGCAACTGCCTAGGAACCCGACAGCCAATCTGTCAGTTCCTATAGCTCAAGAACTCCTCAAGATTCATATCCTCTAGATATGGCCTATGATGAAATTTTACAGAAGAAACTACAACATTCCCTGTCCAATATTGCCCAAACATGTAAAAAATAGTTTTTGACCCAATTTCCTGCTCAGGTACCGTAATCCTGCATAGTCAAAGACTGTGATTCACCTGGACCTAGGGTCATCTATGCCTAGGTGATTTTTAAATCAACTTTACCATCTTACTCTTTCAAAATGCATCTAAGAGCTTTTAGGTCAAAAAACCCTTATTTCACCCTCTTGCTCTTTTCATAATTTGGTTCAAATTGGACTAATGTGACCGGAGCATCGCAATTATTAGAGATCACACTAAAACATTCATTGATGGTATCCAAAACAATTCATGGATGCACTGCGCGCAGAAGAGGCTAAAGTTTGTGGATTCCCTATTGGAATCAAATTGGCATGTGAAAAAAGGGTAATGACCTTCTTCTTTAAGGGGATTGTTAGAAAATTGTCCATCTCTTGAACAACTTTGACATACATCCACGATGGTGCATCTCAAAGAAAATTCATGATTGTAGAGCCCTCGTGAAATTGATGAATTTCTTAGTATCATATGTGCCCCGAACCAGCAAAAGGCAGCTCACTATATGACGGCAATAGTGGCAAGGGACGAAGTACGTAGATGGGATTCATCTGATATTGTGGGTGTACTTGCTTATGTTATTACAATAGAACTATGTAATCAAGTTTCATAGAATAATGAATGAATGAGCTATGGATCTTTACCCAAAAAAAAGGTTATCTATTCTTTCCACATTTAATCCATGACATCACATTGATGAGAAATTAAAGAGCACCAAGCGAGGATACAATAATAAATAAATAATAATAAAAATAAATAAATAAAATCTCTGATAAAAATTTATGACAGCGCGGTGGATGAACTCTTTCTCATCACCAAGATGAAGGGCGTAGTTGATAATCTATTCCCACGGTTCTCATTAGAATCCAACAAAACTTATCTCCATTAGTTCCTCACTAAGTGTTCCTACAACCTTCTAATCAGAATTTTTTATGTGTACCTTCGTAAGCGGAGACATGTGGGGTCTACAAGGAACCAAAACTTTCTTACAACTTTAATGAAATATTGGACTAAATATAGATTTAGTCATTTTTGTAACTATTTACATATTTATGAGTTTGATTTGGACTAGGAGTTGAAATTAATCATTATGTTCTTACAATCTTTCTATTAGGATTAATGAGGAGCTCTGCACTGGTGATTATCTTTTCCAAAAGCCTAGATCAAGTGGATTGATTTCATGCCCATTGATCATACTTAATCAGTGAGATCTATATACTCTTATGCTGGTTCGTAATTGCGTGTTGAGATTGATTTATTTTATTGTTTTAATATATAAATCATATTTTTTTATACTCTTATGCTGGTTCGTAATTGCGTGTTGAGATTGATTTATTTTATTGTTTTAATATATAAATCATATTTTGTATTATTAGTTGAAGTTCTCATCCACTGATTTACATTGCTTGACTACTCTGAAATTATATTTTTATTTTATTACTTCGTCCATTGAAGATTTACTTGATTAGTTTCAGTTGGTTGTTCTTCAAGTTTAATGCATTTATGTGGAAGTATCCCCATTTGGCATCTTTCCTACTACACCTAAAGTATGTTTCTACTTTCTCTGGAAACTTTGCTACAGTATTCTTCTACTCAAGGCTTTGACAGTGTCACACATTCAGCATGACACAAAAGCTTAAACATTCAGCATAACACAACAGCTTTGTCTCTTTGCAACACAACAATGGAGACATTAATGCAAGTCCTTTTTCAATGCGTATGTTCAGAAAATTTGGTTTGGCATTCCAATATTTTTCCCAGCAAAGAGCTGGGGTATGAACATTTCATCAAGTTGCTTTTCAATGGATGAAGCTTCCACGTTGGCATGGAATATTTACAACTTTAGAAACAATATGGTTCGGATTTCCATGACGTTGACAAACAAATTCAAAGCTGCCTCTCAAAGAGCCCCCTCACCTTAATAGAAAATGACTAGAGTGTTGAAAAAAGGTGCCCTGATACAAAGTAAGGAACTAAACTTTGTGTAGAAAATACCCAAAATATTGCAGTATTGTAGATCGAATAAATAGCTGTGTCTTTGTCAGTTTGTCTCTGACACACTAAAAACTCCTTACATACCTTGCACCTTTATCGAGCATTGACCATAGTAATCGTCACTTCATTTATTTCAGATGAGTGTCGACGCTCTAGAGTTTCTTTCATAAGAAAAGGAGGTCGGTTCGGTGGAGGTATGACTGTTTCATTGACCAACATGAAAACAACATTTGACATAGTTGGTCTATCTGATGCTCTTTCTTGCACACATAAGAGACCCACTTGGATGCTCCTCAAAACTTCTTGAGTAGAACACAAATTTCCCATTGATGAATCAACTATATCCCATACTCTGCCATCTCTCCATAGATCCCATGCCTAAAATTGTTCCACAACACCGTCTAACCAAAAGGTATAGAAAATGAAAATTTCATGTGGCTAATCAGTTAATGCATTTATGACTTACCTGTTCTATCAAATTCAAGGTGGGATCTTCCTGATAGTAATTATTGTTCTTGCCACTGATAATTTCTAATAGTAATACTCCAAAGCTAAATACATCGGATTTTATTGAGAACAGTCCCTGCATTGCATACTCTGGCGACATATAACCACTGCACCCATAATATGGGGTAAAAAGAAAATAAAAACAAATTAGGTTTACAAAAAGTGAGATAATGTTTTGTACATCTTCTACTAGTGTACCTAAGATTCTAGGGGCAGTGAAAAGCGTTGCTTCTAGATAAGACATCATTCAAGCGGTGATTGTATTTTGGTTTTAAGAAACAATTATGTCAACACTCTTAAAAATTTATTGATCGAATAGTTACACTCATCCCATAGGGTTGGTTTTATTTCAATAGAACCTTTTTTGTGATATTGAATCTACCATGTTTCTATGGATGAAGCTTTCTTGTCCATCCTAGACGCCTAGGGATGGCAACAAGTCAATTCTGATAAAGGTTTTTTCGCAAACTGAAATCCAATCTGTTGGCCCTAGCTCTAATCCAAACAAGATCTGACACTTCAATATTGGATGAGATGGAGCAGGGGCAGTAATGAAAGGAAGAAACTCGATAATAAAGTAAGAAAAAGAGAGGAAGAGAGACATTAACAGCCACTTTAAAAATGGTCATGTGTCGATGTAACTTGAACCCGGTACTAATAAAAAACTGTACGAACCCAAATCTCAATTAGTAAGGTGGGTTGTCCAGTTAACCAACACCGTTGCCATCCCTACAAACACCTGTCCTATGGTCCAAACCCTGTAGCTGGATTTTTCCTTATTCTTTTCTAGCAATAAAAATAAATAAAAGAAGAAATGCTTACTATGTCCCGACCACTTTTTGTGTATTTGCTTGAGTTTGGTTCCCTCCAAATATTCTTGCTGTACCAAAATCTGAAATTTTGGGATTTAACTCTGCATCTAGTAGGATATTGCTGGCTTTCAAATCCCTATGAATAACTCTAAATCTTGAGTCTTGATGAAGATAGAGGATCCCTCGTGCTATTCCAACTATAATCTCATAGCGCTTTCTCCAATCTAGCAATGCCCTTCTACTTTGATCTGTCCAAAGATTGCATTAATTAAATTATATAAAAAAAAAAAAAAAAAATTAACTAGATTATACAAAATGAAAGTTCTTATTCTTCGAAGTAAATGTATAATTCAGTTCAACCAAATGAATTAACTTTTTTCAGTCATTATATGGAAGCAAAACAAGGAACGCTATCTTAAGTAGCAGTAAGGAAGTCATACCAAAAATAAAAGTGTCCAAACTTTTGTTTGACATGTATTCATATATTAAAATCTTTTCTTCTTCTTGAATGCAGCAACCCAGAAGTCTAACAAGATTCCTATGCTGAAGTTTTGCGATCAACATAACTTCATTTCTAAATTCTTCTATTCCTTGTCCTGAATTCGTACAAAGTCTTTTCACTGCAATCTCTTGTCCATTAGACAGCTGTCCCTGGAAGGATTCAATACAACCGGCCATCACTTATTCAATATGTCCCATCTGTTTAATTCCTTGTTCGTGAACTAATTTACATACATATGGAAGCATACAAAGATTATATAGAATTAAAAACCTCTACAGATTGTGACCTATGTCATTGATGGTAAGGAAATTACCTTATAAACAGAGCCAAACCCACCTTGTCCGAGCCTTTTACTTGAAGAGAAGTTGTCTGTGGCAGCAACTATAACATTTAGCTCAAAGAATGGTAATTCTGGATTCGTTCTATTGTCATCATGATGGAATGAATTGGGAGCTTCTTTAAAATTTATAGATCTTGTGGTTTGATAAAATAAGTGTTGTTCACGACGTCGTTGCTTCTCAATTGCCCCTGAAGATGGTAGAATAAAAAATATTTGATGATGTAGTAGGAATACTTGAATGTTTCTACTCAATTGTGAGTAGATGTTTTACTCATTGACCTAGAGCTTGGTGGCCGCTGCTAAAACAATCACCACATTGACTGGTATCCGGCCATAACCCCTGCTCTCCCCCTCATTCACACAATGTATGTATCAAAAGAATTACTATATTTATAAAATAGATCATTTTTTTTTTTTTTACCTTTTGTTTTTGTTTTTCTCTTCTTCAACAAATAGTACCCACAAAGAACCATGATAAATATGCATACATCAAGGGACACCGTAAGAATCACCGTCAGCTGCTCCTTATTGAGAAGACTTTTTGATTCACCTCTAGCATGTGCTATAACAATCAAAGCATTTAAATTAATCTCATATTATAAAATAAAAATAAAATATTATGAAAGCCTGAGCTGATTCTCTACTGCCATTAAAGTACCTTTAACACACTCAGTGCATTTACAGTTGAACATCTATCCCCAAAACAAAATCAAATTTGGGGTAGCTGTCTGCGTTAAGGATTCTTTAATGGCAGTGGAGGATCCTAAGTGAATGAAATTTCTTAGAGAGAGAAAGAGAGATACTATGCAAAACAAAAAGGTAACCGAAAGGATATGGAGTAATTCTTGAATATACCAAGCTCATATCCATCCACACGTATGTATAAATCCTGTCCCCCATCTGTAAACTGTCTTACATCCATTAAGTCACCATACCATGTTATGCATCCACTTCCTCCGCTTCTAACGTCCGCGTTAGCGTACGCACTGCAAGAGCAGTTCTTCAAGCATTCCTTCTCACAGTCCTTGAGACTCAAGTTCATGTTAACTCTTGACATCCTTGTATCCGGTACCTTCACTTGTGCCAACTTCAAGAAACCCTCTTCCTTCTCGCATTCTAACACTCTCTTTCTCTCACATCCACCCGTCCAATTTCTTACATCCCAGTCTCGAGGATACTTGGGCTCGAATCCAGGGAAGCACTGACATGCCAAAGCCTTACCGGAAATACATCTTCCATACGGTCCGCAAGCTCCATAATAATCACACGTGTCGGTAGGTCCCGACCAATAAACGTTCCAGCTTCGAGTCCCATCTAAAGATGTCAACCTATGGAGAGATCCAAACTCATCCAGCACGATTCTCGAGAAGATCGAGGAGTTAGCCGTAACGAACATAACTGAAAATTCCTCATCATTGCTCACAAAAATGTGTCTGACGGGTCGGGTCATCCGCGACCCTGGTAATCCACTTAATCCGAGACCGTCCCACGGACCAGTACCTGAGTATGGAGTCCGGCCCTTGTACCAGAAAATCTGAGGCGAGCCTCGGGGATCGAGCCCGAGAGAGTAATCCCCACGTGCTGGATTGTCCCTCGATTTCCAAGATGTTAGGGAGCAGTACAGACCAGTTCTCCGGTTCAACCCGACTTTCATGCCTGGAAGCAGAGTATCTGTAGGATAGTCGAAGCTTTGCCAGAGAACCCGATTGCTAGGGCCGTTAGTTAGAACTAGATTTCCTGAGTCTAGGAGCTTGGCTGTTGAATAGTTTGTGGTGATGGACAGATTTGTAGACCAGAGAGGACTTCTTCGATCTCCGTCGAAGACAACAAGATTCCCATCACTATTGATTGTGAGAACTCTAGCGGAATCCTTAATTGGGGTATCTCTGTTTGCGACCCAAACAATGATCTTTTCTGAAACATTGTGAAACCATATACCCACATACCGATTTTTAGATTTGCCAGGGCTGAAGAACCCCAACGCGAAGATGTTTCCATTGGAGACCAGGATTTCACCGTCTGTGAGGGGTCGGCTGGAACTTAAGGTGTCGATGGATGCGCAAAGTTGGAAGAGAATGAAGAAGACGAATGCATAAAGGTTGAGACCGCATGTATTCATGGAGATAATGGATGTATCGGACTTGCGTGAGGGAAATTTGATTTTGTGTGTTGTCCAGAACAGGAGATAAAATTCATTAAAGTAGGTGGTGAGAGTTGTTCCCCTCTGGAAAAGATTTATTTATTATTTTTTTTTAATTTCTTTTCTAAAAATAGTATCACTTAGTTGCCAAGAGAAGGAACTCCGTGTCCGAGAGAGCGTACTTACTGTTGTTAAACTAACCTTAACGCAATGCAAGCATCTATAGCGCGACAAATAGACAATAACGTAAAACTAGTACTGACTCAAATTTGATTTTTTTTGGTCTACATTTTGCATGCACTGTAGACGCACAGTGTATTAAGGGTAGTTTAACGACAGTAGAGGATCCTGCACAGTTATTCTATTCGTCTTTTTAGTCAAATAACATTTGATTCTCTTCTTGATTTATCAATTTCTTAACAGCGAACAACAGAATCAAGTAGGACAAAGGAGAGAGTCTCTCTCTCTCCGGGAGAACGGAAACGAAAATAAATAACTAAAAAAATCAATGAGATCGATCTCAAAAGAAAAGTCTTGATTCCATTTGGACGAGGTCAGCCTCATGCCAGATGTGCCCAACCGTCATCCAATTGTAAATCTACATAGGAACCGGTCATATAGGGGCGGCCGCAGCCCCGCCATCCCCACGCTCTCATTTTCCCAAGTAAATTATTGAAGTGGAGGTGCAAGTGGAGGGGAGTTGACTACGAATTAAGAAAGAAAGAAAAAAATCATATATGTGATTCAACAATATTCCTTACGAATACGATCAAAGTAAACTTCTACATAACGAAATTGAAGTTAACTAAAGCCTTCCAAATATCTTGCAAACAGGATTTATAAAAACCAGTCCAAATAGTAATTACATACTTAATTGATAAAAAAAAGTTTCAAATCCAAGATATTTTAAGGGTTAGAACTCAGTTTGGGTTTTCTAAAATCAGGTTGGGATGCTGCCCCAAATGGGTATTTACTGATAAAAGTAGATCCTTGTTGTATGATTTAAGACATAAATACAACAATCATTGTGTTAAACATTTGCCTAATGAGTGAGTGTAAACATTTAAATACTCCTACCACTGTATAAAAATAAAAAATAAAAATTATGGCAACGTCATAAGAGGGAATTGAGAATCGACATCATTGTAAGCGTATATTAATTAATTTAACCACTAGCCCTATAAGTTTCTCCTATTGATATGAATCCATGGGAGTTTGTCTCGTAACAAAAATAAATTGGTTAGGCGGAAGCATCGTTGTTTCATTGGCCAACATGAAAACAATATATACTTGACATTGTTGGCTTTTCTAATGCTTTCTTGCACACATAAGAGATCAAATGCACTTCAAAACTTCATGAGCAGGACACAAATTACCCATTGATGAATTAAATATGTCCTACACTCGTCCTCCATAAACGATTAACTCCCTTGGTGTTTGTGATTCCAAGGGTCTAGTGATCCGCTCAGCCATTGCCTTAGCACTTTCTTTAGCTTGTCTTCTGGTTCTCATGCCAGCCTCATTAATAGTTAAGGGTCGGCTACTATAGATGGTGTGCGAGTCTTTGCGGACTTGCTTCTCTCTTTTGTTCATATTTGGCACCTGTGGTCATTACCCCAACATGGGCTGGTTCTTTTGGCATGAACAATTTCCCCTTTCCCAGGTAAGGGATATAATGTATGAGAAGGCTAAGATGGGTCACACCGTTGAGGGTGAACCCATGAGGGTTTAGCATTTCTGAATTTGCCCCTAGCTTTGAGTTTTGCCTATGAAACGTTTTCAACTTTTCCCTTCTCTGTGCGACATGCTTTATTGTTTTCTTGCAAGTAGCCTTTTCCAGGGTAAGAGGTCTGTCATTCGCAATTTTAGCCTGGTTAGGGATTTGATTCGCGACAAACTTGTGAATAGTGACTGAACCATGAACAGCAACTGATTTGTGAATGGCGACTAAACCATGAACCACGACATTTGTCATTCGTGACTGAAGAATGGTTCATAATTGAAAGGTGATCCACGACTGAAAAGGTTTCCTCTGTTTCATATTCTTCTCGCAGAGTATCATTTGTAAGGAAATGCTATAAGTCAACAAACTCTCCTATGATTATGAAATCATCTCCTTGAACCTCTTGTGAATGATATTGAGAGGGTACGGACTTGGCTACAAGTATAGAGTCTTTGAGTTTTATCTTACCCTCAGTTTGATGTTGTTTGAAGATGGCCCTGAGGGTTTATGTGGTTAATACCCTCTTCCTCTTTGCATTCTGAATTGTCTTTCAGCAGTTGTTAAGTTCCTCCCCGTGGATTTGTTAACTTTGGGATTTTTATTTTAATATTTTACTTAAGTCAAATTAGGCCTTTTGTTATTATGAAGCTGAACAGGCCCTAGGGCCGTTCTTGCCCTTAATGATTGGCTCCTTGGGGACTGGAATGTGTCAGTCATGGTTGTCTTAATAGGAATCCATGATTGAAATTTCTTAGTGGCGAGTCGGTCATGTTTTATTCGTGATCCACTCTTTTCAGTCGTGGATGGGTCCTTCAAGTTTTGGGCGTAAATTAAACTTGTTTTCTTAGGGAATTTTGACTAGGTTTAATTTCAAGACCAATCTCTCTTGTGAACTAGATGTCTTTTGATGTTTTTTCTCCATAGAAATTTCAATAGCACATCCCCATGGTTCTAGTGGAACCTTAAGGTTGGAAACGGGTTTGGTGATCCTACAAGCATTGAATCCATTGGCAACAGTTGCACTGGCCCTTAAAGAAAGGAACGGTTGAACTATAAACTTGTACAATCTTAGAGACACACCAGTAAAAATGTAGAAAAAAATTAATTAGCAAATTATATATCATTGGAAAGGCACAAACAACATGTGAATCAGATTCCAAACGAAAAAGATATAGACGTTTGAGTACACAAGACAAAAAACAGGAAAAAAAAATTGTGAAAGACTAGGGCCCAACCCGATCGTTCAGGGGTCCAGCTAGCAAGGCCCGATCAGTCGGCACTTGTGACACCAAATTTCATGTGGGGTTCTATGAGGAACATGTGAAACTCAAAGTGTTCAAACTCCCAATCTTTTGAGGGATGGTTTATTATTATATGTGTAGAGACTTTTACTCCAAGCCCCTGAGAGACTTGTTAATTACAGTCGTTAATGGCAAATCTCTAATTTCCTGATTGTTACATGACTTGTAAGAGACAAGTTTGTACGAAATGTAAAGATGGAAACATTAATACAAGGGTCTCTCTTTCTCTTCTCCTATAATTCCTGACTATACCTAGCTTGAGCACCGACTTCACGTCCATTGGCTTGAGTTTTTTCCATTGTGCATCGCAAATGTGTGGTTGACATGCTAGTTGGAGGGTGTTCAGCTTTGGATTTGAAAAGCTTGCTTGGCAGGTAAAGGTCATTGGTAAGACTAGGAGAGCTCTAGTATGAGTCTGAGAGTCTGCCTTCTTTGTTTGCATGGGCTTGCTTTATCTAGGAGTTGGGATAACCACTTTTATGTATACGTACTGCCTTAATTCTAGCTTGACCCATGACTTTTCTTGGATAGGTGTCAATGAATTATTCTCTTAGCTAATTCAATCGGATATTCTTGTTGTTAGTCAAGCGTATTCCTTGGTAGAGACTCTGCACTAAATTTTATTTCAATCCTGTTTTAAGGGATTTCGTAGATGTTATAGAATCCTTTTAGAGTAAAACTCTCACTTGACCGATTCTGGGTATTTTACAAAATCATGCCAGCCTGTCGGAATCTGAGTGGGAATGGCCACCCTTAGACATGTGGGCCTCGTGAGCAATAGAAATATTGTCTCTTTGCAAAGCATTGTTCACTCCTTATGAGGAGATGCCCTTCACGAAGCCTGTGCTCCTAGCGAGGTACTGTTCATCACTCGTAGAGGTACTTCTTCATTTGGTCTTTGTTCATCACTCGTGAGAGTACTCCTTTGTAGGGTATTATGGTAATTTTATAGAAATTCATGTGCTAACAGTTGTCCCTTCAAAAGCTTGGCCACGTGGCACCTGCGAGGGGTGAAATTTCTGAACCATCATCGCGAAATGATAATCATTTAATGCTTCTTTGTGAAATGACTTTTTTACCTTTGCTTTTATGGTGCGTGATTTTCAAATGACGTCTTTAAATGACAATTATACCCTCCTCATAAAAAGGGTCATCATTTTTATTGTTTTCATTTATTTCTGAAGTTTTTGAAGTCCATAAGATACCTCTATTGCCGAGACCCTGAAACTTTATCTTTTTCCCTTTGAATCTAAGATTCAAACCGGTCATCTTCTTCGCCTTAACCCCATAATCACTTTGATATAATTTTTGAGGTCCTTGCACCTGTGGAATGGGCGTTCCTTTTAGTTCTTCAAGTTCTTGAACCCAAAAACCCTATTCTTTTGTTTTCTTCAATTTCTGGTGAGTGCACTCTTTAAATACAAATTTTATTCAGATAGCAATGTTTTATTTTGCTCGCCTAGTATAAAACCCTTTGCATACTTTTCGATGAAGATCTGGGTATTTTGGGTGAAAGGTGTTCTTCGAAACCGCGGTCACCTTCTTCGATGATCATAACTACCATGGCAAGATTGTCCAACTGACAAGCCAAACTCGTGATGATTGTTCATTGGCCTCGCAACAAGTTCCTCATGATGCTAGATCGTGCAGTGAAGCCTTGTTCATGGTTCTCCCCTTTGTGGGTGATCAGCTGTAAGATTCCTCGCGACTCTTTCCTTCGTGGGTGATGATTTGTGAGGTGTGTTTTTCGCGATTCTTCCCTTCGTGGGTTAATTGAACTATAAGGCATATTCTCTTCATGGAGTTGTATCTCGAAAGGGATCATGTCTCACGAAGCATTCTTCTTTTTGAAGGATGTATTCTGCGAATATCTTATACTTACAAAAGATGTTATCTTGCAAGGGATTTTGTATTTTTCTTCATTTGCATTTTTTGTTTAAGTTCTTATGTACTGATTGCACTTATGTTCATGTGCAGATATGTCTCCTAAGAAGGATTTACTTGCTCTGGAAGGTGGAGAGGAATTTTCCTTTACTAGTATCCCAAGCCCCAAGCGCACGTACTTTTGTAGTAGGCCCATCTTTAATTATAGCTCTGTGGGTCCTATTGAGGCTCACCCTAGTCCGCTTGACTATATTCAGGAGGAATCCAAGAAGTGGGTACCAATCACAAATATACATCATGGAGAATCTATGTATTCACTTAAGTCTTCTCTCCAACCTTCAGTGATGAATGGCCATAGACTAGATATTGAGGTACCGATGGAATTCCCTTTATTGCTATGTCAGATTCTTAAAAAAGATGCAACCTGGACAAACTTTAGCTGAGGGGTTCTTCTAATTGTACCACTAATGGCCGTTGGGAGGCATTTATAAGGGCATGTCTTACAATGTATCCTGAGGAGATTGCAAGTGTGTCGATGAGCAATATTGTGTAATGACATAATGCTTGAGAAGAGACTGAGAGTTTGGTGGGGATGGGGCTTCTATCATATGGGGATAGACTGCCTACGTACCCTTTAACAGGATCAAGCAAAATAATAGCTTGATTATGGGATTTTGGTTTATGTTTCCCTTTTTGGCCCCCTAATGATTGCGCACTAGGTTTGGGGTTCGCCTAATTCTTGCATTTCGTTACCATTGTTGGTTGTCAACGAAATCGACAAGGATTGGATCTTTCCATAATAGGATTCTTTTACTCATGGTGCCGATAAAGGTTTTCACCATGCCCATGTCATCACACATGTTTTTATCCCTTTTTTCCCTTAGGATCCCTTAACCTAGAACCAGGGAACGCCTTATTGTTGCATCTCAATGTCATCACTGGTTTTCATAGAGATCGACTTTTTTTTTTTTGGGGGGGGGAATTACATCTTAGATATGGGGCTCAGATTGCCTACATACCCGTGTGGAATGGGATTAAATTGACATAGTTCCCTAAAACCAATACCACTTTCGAAGGATAGTATTTTCTTTAGGAATTGGGCATTCGTGACTAGGAGAACGTGGTTCCCTTTGACGTCCTGTAAGAGGTAAGCTCCATCTAGATTAGCCTTCTCAATAACATAAGGGTCGTCCCATTTGGCAGCAAACTTTCCTTCTTGTCACATATTAGGGTCCAGCGGTGACCATGCTAAAAGGACAAGTTCACCCTAAGTGAAAGATCGGTGTTTGAACCTCTTGTTATATGCATGTGCCATCCTGGCTTGGTATAATTCTAGAGTTTGTTGTGCAGTGAGTCTGTGTTCATCTAAAGCTTCTAATTTGGCCAAGCAAATTTTGGAATTATCTATATCAATCAAGCCGGTGTGGACTGCAACTCGTAAAGATTGAACTTGAACTTCTATAGACAAGACAGATTCTACTCCAAACATGAGGGAGTATGGAGTCACTTGTGTTAGGGTTCGAAATGTGGTCTGATATGCACACATTGCTTCTGGCAAGTGCTTATGCCAGTCTTTCTTGTACTTGGACACCATTTTATTTATGATATTATAAAAGGTCTTGTTGAATGCTTCTACTAAGCCGTTAGCTTGAGGATAATACCTTGATGAATGCTCAAGATTAACATTATATTTATCCATGAGTCGGTAGATAGGCGAACTAATGAAGGGTTGACCATTGTCGGTGATGATCTTGTCCAAGACCCCAAACCTATAAATTATATGGACCCTGATAAACCAAACTATAATGGAAGCTTTTATTTTTGTAAGGCTATGACCTCTACCCATGTGGAGAAGTAATCTATTGCTATAAGGATGTAACGATGCCCCTTAGCAGAAGATGGATTGATTGGTCCAACAATGTTCATGCCCCATTTAGCGAAGGGCCAAGAACACGATGTGGTGTGCAAAGGTTCTACTGAAAGGTGTTTATAATTATTGTGAAGTTGGTAGATGCGACACCGTTTGGCATAGTTAATGCAATTTGAAACCATCATCAACTAGTAGTATCCAAATCTCTCTAATTGGTATTATAGTTTGGGTCCATTTTGGTGTGCTCCACACACTCCAACATGGACTTCGTGCATGGCCTGGGCTATCTTGTTTGAAGACAAGCAATGCATAAGGAGATCGTCCAATGATCGCTAGTAAATCTGGTTGTCTTGTATGGTGAAAGGTGGTGCACGTCATCGCATCTTCACCCATTGTACTAGGTCTACTGGTTCATTTCTATCCCGTAGATGTGCCATAAAAGGCATGTGCTAATTCAGGTCTAGACCATTAAACTCCCTTTCCATGTGAGTTTCTTCTAGATTGCGTTAAAGCTTTAGGTTGTAGATTGAGGTAGTCTCTTCAACTTCGGCTAACGGCGGAATGACTCATCGCTCACCGATGTGAATAGTAAGATAGTTATCTCTTGGGTGAGTTAGTGATGCTGCAAGATTTGTGAGGGGGTCGGCTTGACTAGTGAAGTCTTGTCGAACATGCTTGATTTGCAGGCATCTGAAAAGGCTTGTCAAATATTTAGTCCACTTAAAGTAGGGTGTAAGACTTGGCTTCTTGATGTGATAGAGGTCATTCATTTACCGTATAACGAGTTCAGAATCACAGTGGATGACAAGGTCTTCTGTAGTGAACTCCTAGGCCAATTCAAGCCTTGTTATCAAGGCTTCACATTTGGTCTCATTGTTGAAGCACCCTTGGCTTAGAGTGAGTGAGTGCATAATGATTACATTGTCTAGAGTAACAAAAATAATGCCGATTTTGGAGGACTTATATGAATTATCACCTAGTGCGCTGACAAGTCCTTTCGATGCATCATCGAAGTACATTTCCCACTCTTTCTTCACAATGACCTGCATGACTTCTTCATCTAGAAAATCGAACTGGAGAGGGGAGTCATCTGGGATTAGATGGGCAGCCAAGAAGTTTGCAAGGGTTTGCGCTTTGACTGTGTGTTATGGGTGTAATGAATATCAAATTCAGATAAAAGGATAGTCCATTTTGCTAATTGGCCTTGAACAGATGGGTGGGTCATAATATATTTTAGTGGGTCAACTCTAGAGATGAGATGCACGGTTGTGAGAAGATATTGTTGCAACTTCTATAATGCGAAGATTAAGGCTAAGCAAATGTTTTCAATGGGTTTGTAGTTTAGTTCTATACTTGCCATATTACGATTGAGATAGTATAGAGTGTGTTCCTTCCCTTCCTCATTATGGTGAGCGAACAAGGCACCTAAAGATGCATCCAATGTTATGACATACAACAACATCGGTTTTCCTGGTGTAGGACTCATGAGAACTGGTGGATTCGACAGGTATTCCTTGATATCGTCAAAGGTGTTTAATAGGCCTAGTCCTAAACAAATGGGACTCCCTTTTTCATGATTCTGGTGAAGGGTTAACATCATCCCGAAATATTAAATATGAACCATTGAATGTACGCAAGATGTCCTTGCAGACTTTTGAGTTCGCCTATGTCTTTTAGAACTATCATATCCTAGATGGCAATAATCTTTTTTGGGTTGATTTCAATTCCCCAATGTTGAACTATAAATCCCAGGAATTTCCCTAATGAGATGCCAAAAGCACATCTAGCAGGATTCATCTTTAGATGATATTGTCGCAATCTTTTGAACAAAGGATTAAGATTTGTTAGATGATCTTAGTGTATTCTGGTATTGACGACTAGGTTATCAATATAACATTCGAACGCATCATGTAGGAGGTCTTCAAATATAAATATCATCGCACGTTGATATGTAGCACCGGCGTTTTTTAGTTTGAATGACATGACCTTATAACAAAATATTCCTTTTGGTGTTTTAAATGTTGTTGCTCACTAAAACAAAAATGGTTTTTAACAGCATGTTTTAGGCAATATTTTTGCACAAATGCTGTCAAAGGTGTAATTGTACACAATATTTTTATAACAAAATGCTGTTAAATGGAGTAAATAGAATAAACATTGTTTTTAAAATGTTGTATAAACATATAAATCAATTTAGATTTGGTTTATAGGCTATACTTTACCCGCAAAAAGAACATAGACAGTGTTTTTAAAACGCTAGTTATACTCCACCCTTAAAATCAACATTGGCAACGTTTTAAAAATGCTAGCTATACTCCACCTGCAAAATCAACATAGCCAACATTTTAGAAAAGCTAGTTATACCCACTACAAAAAAGCCAACCCGTCTCTTCCCCTTGCTCCTACAAAAGAAAGAAATTTATCCAAATCTCTCATCCCGCTTCACCCACTCCCGCATTTGTTCTAGGGTTTTTATTTCTCCTTACTCCCTCCTTGATTCTACACAGAAGAAAGAGAGAGAAAGAGAGGCTATAAAAGCACCTCCCCAATTCGATTCGACATAGAAGAGAGAGAGAGAGAGACCTTGTTCTAGGGCTTCAATATCCCCTTAGATCTTGCTTGCGTTCTAATCAGCCAAAAGCACAGCACCAACTTACTGAAGGAATCAGAGGCATGTTACAAGTACTAGCTTGCAAAGCTCCACTCTTTGTCTAATTTCTGCCATTTCTTGGAAGATCCTTCTTTATTTCTCCCTCTATGTTCTCTCTTCTTCTTCGTAGCTTCATTTCTAATCCTATTGTGTATTTTTTTCAATTTTCTTTTGAAATTTTTCATCTTGTAAATGATTTGGTGATTCTATCAGTGACTGTGATTAGAGGAAGATCGTGATTTGATATCCGCATTCCTTGTTAGACGTTCACTATGGAAGGTTTTATTTATCACTTCTTCTTTTTTCTTATTTAGTTTCATCTTCTTCTTTTTTGTAATCATCAATCTCTGTTCTTCAGATTTTATTAAGTTCCCGGTGTGGTTACATTTTTTCAGTTTATGCACCTATAGGATTTCTTGACCATCCACATAAAGGTTTGCTAAGGAGGACAT
>JAOXJP010027678.1:0-16980 GCA_025762735.1 Platanus orientalis
ATACTATGGTATATTAATAAAGATGTTGGTATAAATACCAACGTATGAGTGTACTCTATTCATATGATTCATGCGTTAACTTTCTCTCTCTTTTTCTTTTCTCTTCTCTTCTCTTCTCTCCTTTCTTTCTTCTTCTTCTTCTCATATTACTTGTAAAATCAACCAAGTTGGTATTAGAGCGAGGCCAGAAAAGAGAACAAATCAAGTAAGGGAAGAAGACGATGTCAGACCCCTGCTGATGTCAGCGTCTGTACGTCAGCAGGGCAACCAGGTGTCAAAGGAAGGTGAACCCAGCCTGCTCCATAGATATTTATGGTGATTTTTTTTAAAAAAAATTGAAGCCTTTTAAAGTGGTGTTTCAAAGGGTTTTCTCCTGCTACCCAAAAACCCTACGTTTTTTTATGTTTTGTTGATTCTGATTATATGAAGGCTTCAAGATTCGATTGGCTACAAAGGAGTGGTCATTTTTGGGATACAAGTGTTTTGCAACAAGTTTTGCTGAGTTTGGTGAAGGATCGAGAGAGATCTGACAATTTTCCTCCCACTGCTAGTGATGCCTAGGACAAGGATAAGGAAGACTATCTGACAAGTGAAGCAGAAAAGCCTTCCAAAGAAGATCCAAAGTTTAGAAAATGGAAGATAGAAAATGCAATGGTTATGGGTTGGTTACTTGGGTCGATGAAACCCAAAATCAGTGACCATTATTTGTTCCTGAAAACGGCTCATCAGATATGGAAACCCTTATCCCAGGCATGTTCTCAAGTTAGCCATATATTTAAGATTTTTGATTTTCGACAAAAAATAACACAGTTTAAATAGGATGATCAACCCATTACAATTTATTACTCTGTTTTACGCAAGATGTGGAAGGAGCTAGAACACTACACCTCTTATCGTCCATCCTGTGTTTGAGATGCAACTGCCTATCGTAAACATGTTGAGAAAATTCAAGTCTTTGAATTCCTAGCAAGATTGAACCCAAGTTTTGAGCAAATCCGAGTTCAGATCCTTAATATGACCATTCCTCTCACTCTGAATGAGGTTTATGTCTATGTCCATCGTGAGGAAGACCGGCAGGAGGTGATGAATTCAAATCTAACTTTCTTGATTGAGAAATCAGCACTTATTTCAAGTTCCTCTAGAGGTGGTCGTAGTAGTTGTGGCCGTGGCAGATCTATGCATTTGTCTGATGATCGAAATCACTTTAAATGTGAGCATTGTGGCCGCTTCAGACATATCAAGGATCAGTGTTGGGATCTTCATAGACGTCTACCAGACTTGGCATCTCGCCCTTCTTCACGTGGTGGTTGGTTTGGTGAACGACATAGTGCTTACTCAGTTGCTTCACATCCTCAGAGTTATCTATTATGCCTTAAGTCGTGCCGCCAATTGCCTCTCATGATGTTAACACCCTCTTCAATGATGAGATTGCGGCCTTCAGACGCTTTGTTTCCCAACTTGATCATTCTTCAATGGCACCTACCTCCTCATTTGCCCACTCCGGTATCACTGCTCCTCAAAGCCCCTGGATCATTGATTCAGGAGCATTTCATCATATGACCGGTATGTCTTCATTGTTCACCTCTTATCAAGTTTGTTCTAGGAAAGACAAGGTTCGTATTGCATACGGATCCTTGTCTTCTATTACTGGTTAGGGTGATATTTCTGCTACATCTGATTTATGCTTCTCTTCGGTTTTCGTGTTCCTAACTTTTCATTGAATTTGTTTTCCATTAGTCATCTCATCAAAACTCTTAATTGCTATGTTACATTACATCTCCTTTCTTCAGTCGAATATTTTTTGTGAACCTTGTCAATTGGCTAAGCATTGTAGATCAAATTACCCCACTAGTATTAATAAAAAGAGTTCAGTTTCTTTCTGAATTGTACATTATGATATATGGAGTCCCGCTCCTACTACCTCTCTATCTAGTTTCAAGTACTTTGTCACATTTGTGGATGTTCAAGAGCCAGTTGGCTTTATCTACTTAAGCATAAAAGTGATGTGATTGTTGCATTCAAATATTTTCACTCCATGGTTTGCATTCAATTTAGTACTAAAATTCAAGTTATACGGTCTAATAATGGTGTGAATACCTTTCCTATGACCTAACATCATTCCTTGATGTGGCTAGTATTATTTACTAGACTACATGCTCGGGAACACTGGAACAAAATGAGGTGGCATAAAGAAAAACAGACATCTCTTAGATATTGATCTTGCCCTCATGTTCACCATGAATGTGCCTCCGACTTTTTGGTCTGAAGCGATTCAAACTACGGTGTATCTCATGTACTAGATGCCCTCACGAGTCCTCTTTTACAATTTACCTCTTGTTGTGTTGTCTCCCAATTCTCAATTGTTTCCTCTTTCCCCAAAAACCTTTGGTTGCATTTGTTATGTTCACATTCCTAAATCCAACTACTTCAATTGAATCTTAAGGCCCTCAAATATATCTTTCTGGGCTATGGCATTGATAAAAAATGATGTTAGTGTTATCATCCACCATCTCGTCACAAGTTTGTGTCACGGGATGTCACATTTTTTGAGTTTCTTCCTTTCTTTTCTTCTAACTAGACCTCTCTTCAAGGGAAGCATATTATGGGTGAAGAGTTGTCATTAGTTTCACTACCAATGCTAGTTCTCATATATCATTTTGATGGTGATGGTAGAAAGGGGGAAAATTATGGTAAAGGAAATAGTAAAAAAGGGGAGAAAGAGTTGAAATACTACAGTTGAAGGAAGAAACAGGAGGGTGTACAAGGCAAGATCCACCTTCTCATTAACCACTCCAAGACTTTACTTTGGAGCCTCCTCCTGAGGTAGGTAATATAACCATTCCACTTTCCTCTATCTCAACTCAGGCTCTTGAGAATTAATAACCAAGAGATACCTTAGAGTGTTCATTTTCATTATCTTGGTTCAATCATGCACAAAGAAGGAGATATTATAGATGATGTTGCCCATAGAATTAGAGCAGGATAGTTGAAGTGATTTATCAAAAAAAAAAAAGGATGATTGAAGTGGAAAAGTGCTTCTGGAGTGTTGTGTGATAAATGAATACCACTAAAATTAAAGGGAAAATTCTATGAGCCAACTATAAGACCAGCCATGCTTTATGGAGTAGAGTGTTGGGCAGCCAACAAGCAACACGTACATAAAATGAGTGTGGCTGAGATGAGGATGTTGAGTGGCAGGGCTAGAAAGGATAAAATTAGGAATGAATCCATTCGTGGGAGCTTAGGTGTAGCACCAATAGGTGATAAAATAAGGGAAAGTCGATTGAGATGGTTTGGGCATGTGCAACGAAGACCAATGACTGCACCAATGAGGCAGAGTGAGACAATACAAGTTGAAGGTGCTAGAAGGACTAGAGGAAGACCAAACTTGACCTTGGTGGAGGTAGTAAGGAGGGACATGGCAGCTTGTAATTTAACGGTAGATATGGCCGTAAACAGAGCGAAATAGCGGAATAGGATTCGTGTAGCTGACCCTAAATAGTTGGGATAAGGCTATTTGTTATTGTTGTTGTAATTTTAGGGTTGTTTCTGGGTCTTATTTTGGGTTTTATTTTAATGTAACCAAACTCTAAAGGTCTTAGAAAGAAATTTTAACTTAATTTAGATTTTATGTAATAAGCATTAAATGCCAGGGATTTAGATGCAAGTTAGAAATTTTATTTGGAGTCTACATAGGTATCCTACATTACTTTTTGGCTCCACTAAGCATTGGTAGTCACTTAGTCTTATAAGATTTCATCGTCAATTTCAATAACATGCATTGATCACACAGCATTCTTAAAAAACTTTCACTTCATCCTCCTTGCTCAATTTCTAAGGGAAACATCTTTTTTTAATATTTTCCATCTTATAGATGTCAAAACCAAGATAACAAAACTGTTTCTCTAGACTATCCCTTGGTCTCCAATCTTAAACATTCCCTCATCTCTACTCAAATATTTTCTAAAATTGCACTCTAAATTCTATTTAACTCTAGCCTATCTTAAAACTTTTTAATTCTACATCATCCCTCCATGACTCTAAGTTGGCATTTATCCATGTCAATAGACTCAATACAAAACTATATCATCAGCAAATGACATACATCATGTGACCTGTGTATGCCTAGTCAACTCATTTATCACCAATAAACACAATCACCAACAAAAAGGAAAACGAAATTAAAACGATGTTTATGCATGAATTTCATAATGCCATAAGATAGGCAATCACTGTCTTCTAATTTCCGATAATTCCATATCTATACATTCTTTCAAGACAAAGGACAAATCTGAAATGGTGAGAGCCAAGATAAGACCAATCCTTGACTAATTTATCATTACTAAAACTATTTCTTTTGAAGATTAAACCCGAAATATGAAGGGTTTTACTTGGGTTGGAAAATCCACATCAATTTAATTTTTTCGCCAATTCCATTAAGTTTATTGATTTTGGTTAAAATCAAGGGTTGATTTGATGGTTAATGGTCAGCAACTTTTATTTTTTTATATTCTTTTTGTTTCTTTTTCTGAAAGTGTGAGTTTTTGATTTCTTATATTCTGACTTAATTTTTTTTATTTCCTTTTCTCTCTCTCTCTCTCTCTCATAGGCAAGGCGTGAAGCTGCTTACTTCATTGTGGTTCTCCATCATATTAGATCTGTAGTAATTGCTGTACGTGGAACAGAGACTCCTGAAGACCTTATAACTGATGGTTTATGCAGGGAATGCCTCCTTTCAGTGGAAGACCTGGATGGGCTAATAAAGTATCTCTCTCTCTCTCTATATATATATATATACATATATATGTATATATATACATATATATGTATATATATCTATGTGTGTGTGTGGAGTGTGCAGGTGTTTGCATGGTTGCATAGGTGGCCTTTCACTTATGTGCTTGTGAGTGCATGTGCATATTTGTTGAGGTGTTAATTAGACTTTTACAATCTTTGCATGCGAAAGTTCGTCCAATTGGACACACTCAAGGGCCTGGATATGGCCTTCTTAGTGAACATAATGTTTGGCCTAAACTTGGGCCTCCCTTGGATTGGTTATTAGGCTTTTATTGGTGAGGCTTTTCTATGCTAGGCATAGAAAATGCCTAGGTCAAGGGGCGGCCACATCAGTGTCAGAAGTGATTTACACTCGCCTCCAAAAAGTGAAATCACTTTCGGTGCTGATGTTTCCGCTCGTTTGACCCTCAGCGGAGGTTAGAGGAGGTTAGGGGTCAGCGTATAAAATCCAAGCTGGGCTTTTATAGGTGTATTCTGGATGTCCCATAGCTGTCTTTACTTGTATGGGCCTTAGGTTGTCTTTTGTCCCATGGATTACCAAATATAGTAAATTAGTAATTTGATAGTTGTTTGATTTTGTTTCTTATTGTAATTCAAGTTACTTAGTAGGATCAGTTTGGTGGTCACTTAGGATGCTAAATTGGTGTTTATTAATGTCACAAGGTCTTATGTGGCAAGTCATTATTTTTAAAAAAAATTGATGGTCCTATCTCTGTCACTTTTCTTTAGGCCTTATGTTTGGGGATCAAAACTTGCCTTATTTGGCATGATCTTGTTGCCATTTGAAATACTATTTCTTTTCCAACAACTTCAGGATCTTGTGATGATTGAGAATGTTATAGCCAAAATTTTAACAAAATGTAAATTTGTGATGGGAATTGAGTCTATATAAGTTTTACTTTATTTAATCATTAGTTTTGTTTGTTGTTTGGGTCATATCTATGTAGCTGAGACAAATTAGAGATGTTTTGATGAATAAAATTCTGATTTTTCTCTTGAAGAAATCTCTTGGTCAAATAGGCTTGTTTATTTATTTTTTCCCTTGATTCTTTCATACAGGGGAAGTTCAATATTAGCCATTGGCCACAATGTTAACCATTCTGCTCATCAAGAACTAATTCAACCCTTCTTGAAACCTTTTCACCATAGCCTATCTACCTTACACCTTTCATTAGGACAGTTTTCTTAATGACTGAACACAAAAGCTTGTGTTAAGAAACTCAAATCCAATACCTAATTACTTTTTCCAAACAAAACTCTATTCTAGTGGGCCCATAACCCATTGAATTAAATCTTTGCAAATGTGAGCTACATCACTTCTAGTTTTTTGGAATGATTTAGTTATTAGTTGGGCCGGGCTGCCCCGATGCCCTATCTGTTCGGCCCAAATTTGTCTGGGCTGGGGCAAGTTACCTTTGTTTTGGGCCGAGTTTGGGTTGTTTTCAAGCTCAAGCTAATATACCGGTCGAGTTTGGTCAAGTCTCAGCCCAGCCCAACGCCCATCCTGGCTGGGGCTCTAACTACAATAATTTTAGAAGGGAACAAATGTTCTATCCCAGAATTTGTATGTCCCACCATGTCCACACACCACAGGTTAACACATGATGGTTTTTTGAATTTGGTGCCTCTTTCAAATAGGGAGCAAATGTTCATTTATTATTATTTTTTTATTTTTACGGTTTTAACTCTAAACGTCATTTTTATTGTCATGCCTCAAACCTAGACTTTTGTGGGGCCCTAGATCCAGAGTGCGACATTCCTTCATTTAACACTTGGTTTGATTATCAAGTCTTGTCACGTTTTAAATTCTTATACCAGTGGGTATCAATAATACATAGCGGAATTTACTTACATAATCACCATTCATATTTTTCATAGTGGAAATTAAAACTTAAAGACTCAACGATGTGATCCATTTAAGATTTCTTCTCTACTTCCATAAAGAGTAAAATCTCCAACTAAATCATCATCAAAGGTAAAATCTTTACAATCCATAGAATAAAACTTACTAGGTTAAAGCTCCTACAAATAATATAGTCTCAAATAGCCAAAAAGATGTTCAAATTCTAAGTAATTGATTCCAACTAAAATATTAAGCTCTGTCAAAGCTTTTTATCACACCCATCATACCCCTAAGGATACAGCTGTCCGCTAAATCTTCAATTTGAATTTTTTTTTGTCAAAGATGGGTAAGCTTGAAGGCTTGTAAGTAATCATACAAAATATACAACGGAATAGGGTCAAGCTAAACATGAATGCAATTTAGGAAATCAAGCAATATGGAGATTTGCAGATATATTTTAAAAACCATATACGAATCATTGAAAAATACACATACATTTAATCACAATTCATAACGAAACTTATACAAATCATCTTTCAAAATAGAACATATACGACTTGTAATCGTTTTAGAACATATACGAAAATCTGGTTTTCTTTATCATTAAGTATAAATACATATTACAACCCATGAACGGTCTCCGAATAACAACCCGTAAAGGGTCTCTGAAGGGTTTCCAAATAACAACCTGTAGAGGGTCTCCAAATAACAACCAATAAAGGGAATCTGAATAACAACCCATGAAGGGTCTTTGAATCTTATATATTGCCCTATGAGCAGGGCACCATCATTTATCTTGATGGCGGGGGCCGTATATAACCCATAACAGGTCTTCAAAATCAAAACACATAAATCCAATGGAAATTCAAAACATATTATAACATATGATTCATAATTTCTCATAAGTCAAAGAATTCTTATTAACATAATCGTACACTTAAAATCTTTAGAACAAATATGAATCGATGTAAAAGATAATTGCATATCGAACATAAACTTCAATCTATGCTTATTTAACCATAAACATCTTTGTACAATATGAAGCTTATTCAAGAGATAAAAATCTATCAAATCACATAACCGACATCATTCGAAAATACAAAACACAAGATGCTTGATCCTTCTATGGAGCATATAAGGAACTAGTAATTTTGAAAGCATTTTCATTTCATGAACAATCTTGGAATGTAGTATAAGGAATGAAAAATACCTCAAATATCATTAGAAAGCTTTAAAACTGATTCATAAATTTTTTTGAGAACAAATCAAGGTTCCAATCTAACAATTTATTGATGAACTTGGTTGAAAAACCCCAAATATTTTGAAAATACTTGGCTGAAAAATCTAATGTAAATATAGAAGATATTTTATACATAGCTTTGGATCTATCAATTTAAACAGAAAAAACTCTCAAACATTCTAAATCATAGGTTTAAACATGGATTTCTAAGAACTTAATGAAAGAAAACAAATGTACATCCTATATAATCACTTACAATCGTTATTTTCACAACAATCTTTATTGAAACCCCAATACTCTTCTTCAACCTTTCAAGAAATCCTTCAAATCTTCTTCTTCTACAATATCAATGGGATAGAACACAAAGGACCAAAATATTTTAGAGAAAATGTTAATAAACAACATAAAACTAAGAGAAATCTCCTTAGGTTTTGGTTTCCTAGCTTACCTTTACCAAATTGGGGATTTCTCGCCCCCTTCTCCCTACCCGCTTCTTCTTTTTCTCTTTTCCTCTTTTCTTATGTTTTTAGGTCTCAAATGGGTAATATTAGGGTTTTATTTTGTCACAAGTGGGACCCACTTGAAATTAGAAGTAAATATCATTTTTCAATAAAATCTTGAAATTTCACGATTTCCTTAGTCTAAACAATCAGCCTCTTTTTGATTGATCAGAGGTTTGATCGATTAGACTTTTTCTGATCGATCAGAAAATACATCTCATTTATCAGGCAGCTTATGGTCTATGCCTTTGAGACCCTTGATCGATCAGCTTATGTTTGTAAAAATCTCGATCAATCAGGCCCTTTCTGATTGATCAGGCACTTTTTGGTCTTTCAAAATTGTCAAATCCTCCATTTTTTTGAGTTTTGTAAATTTAAGTCAAACCTATATGCTTACCTTCTTTCTTTGTTCATTCTTATGACATATAAACACTAAAAGAACCCACTATTAACAAACATATTTGTCGCATAAACCCATACAAGAAGGGCTATGAATTTTAGCACAAGACATTAAACATTTATTCGTTCATTCTTAACCTGTAAATTCCATATAAAATTTTTCATACATTCTTTTCATTTATATGTAGTGGAATTGCATACCATAAATCATGACCATCCATATCTCATAATCAACCTGTAATAAAATTTCCATAATTTCATAAACCTGAAAATAATCCATAATCATGTATTGACATTTCCATTCACATAAACTAATAATTTGACATAAACCATCATTTAAAACTCAAATATTAAGCCTAAACTAAAATCCACTAATTTATTACATTATTTTTAAATAAACTAAAATAAAATACTAAACTGAAATAAAATAAAGTAACGTCTTAATGTCTCATAACATATATCCAATATTTTAATTCTCTAATCCTGTTTGCCAGCATCGCTATGTAACTATCTCTTCATCATCTATGGTGCCAAATTTGGGGTGAGCTTGACAAACTTAGCACGTAACAATAAACTAAGGAATACTGAATCAAGACTTAGCACAATCAAAACGAAGTAGATAGTTGCAGACTTTTTAACAAAATATGGAACTGAACAATTAACATATAAAAACATATATTAAACTGAAATCATTAAAAGATATATACATATGGACCGTCTAAACAGAATAAAACATGTGTAAAATAACTGAACTAAATAAAATAGAACAAGACGTGTAAAATAGATACATAAGCCAATACATATAATAGTTCTATAAACCAATACAGATAACAATTTCATAAGCCAATACAGATAACAATTACACCATTTAATCCCTGGTGAGAAGGGTCAGTTACATCATTAAACCTAGGTGAGAAGGGTCCAATCACACCATTTAACCTCCGATGAAAAGAGTCTAGTTACACCATTTAACCTCCGATGAAAAGAGTCTA
Source organism: Platanus orientalis (assembly GCA_025762735.1). Taxonomy (NCBI): domain Eukaryota; kingdom Viridiplantae; phylum Streptophyta; class Magnoliopsida; order Proteales; family Platanaceae; genus Platanus; species Platanus orientalis. Next base: position 9,772 of record JAOXJP010027678.1, read on the forward strand.
GTTACACCATTTAAGCTCCGGTGAGAAAAGTCTAGTCACACCATTTAACCCCTGGTGAGAAGAGTCCAGTCACACCATTTAACCTCCGATGAAAACAGTTCAATACAGTTCACATCATAAACCAAGTGTGATGAGTATCATCTTTCATCTTCCTTGATGACAAAGGGTGGTTTGTAATAAAACTTTAATAAAAAATGATCAATAATAACAAAAAACAATAGCAATAATAGTATAAAATATATAGTAATCTGTAGCACTTTAGATCATAGAGGCTTGATCCTCCTAAGCATAGAACTATGTAACAATCAGATTTTTACTATAATCATGTAAAACATATCACATTCAGAGTATTAATTAATTATATAAACATATATAGTTCTTACAAAACAAGAGAATAGTCTCTACAATCCTATGGAATCAAATACCAAAACTAGGAGTACTTTCTATTCTTGGAAACAAAAAAAATATCTCTTTAAAATCAATGATTTCAGAACTTAAAACAGATTAAAACTTGTTATAAAACATTCCTTAACATGCAGAACATAAATCCAAAACAATATAGAACTTCAGGATTTTACAAAACAAATCATGGTATTTTATGTTTTTGAAAAACCTAAAAAAATCCCTCTAAAAACTTTTGATCTTTACTTTAAAATAATTATAAAAACATAGTAGATCTTTAGAAAACATGAGTAAAATACTTCTATGATCCTAATAAAGTGAAAAACAAAATTAGTTTAATGTCCCATGCAAAAACAATTTTCTTTTTCAAATTGAATCAAAACTGATGAATAATGGTTGAAAAGCCATTAAAAAACTAGAATAATTTTTACAAAGCAAGTTTAGATTGGTTCTAGGAGTTTATGGCATTAAAAAACTAAGTTAGTTTAGTGTCCTCTACCTCTTGGTTGATGCAAAATTCATTCAAGCTTTGTTTTTCAGAAAAATCCCCTAATCTTTGTAAAACCTAGTCTTTCTTCTTCCTTTCTCTTCAAGATCCCTGTTCGTGCAAAACTTGTTCAAAAGATTATCTCTTATGAGTTTCTATGTTTTTATAAGCCTAAATAGCAACCTTAATCCTCAATTTCGTGTTTAAGTAGGTTTCTAGTGAAAAAGTCTTCAAAATTTTATGAAAATCAAGATTGTATGAAATTTTTCGCTTTGATGACGTCATTCCACCAGAAATTTTCCAACAGACACCCGATGGGAAAACGGCTATAACTTTCTCAACAAAACTTGTATTTACTCACCGTTTTTTTTTTTTCTGTTGGAAATTAGACTTCAAAACTTTTCTAAGAATATATAGCTTACTCTCTAATTTGTCCTACATTTGTATTGGTGTGTTTTTAATTTTAAGTGTTTTTGCTTCCACTATTTTATTTGGCTTTTATTTGAGATTCTTGGCTATCATTCTATATCAACTTTGGCATAATCTCCATTATGCTGCATCAATATATAGCTCTATGAGCTTTCTCCATAATTTCCTTCTTCGATTTAGGATCATTAGGAACACATAATCGGTTCCCATAGTGGAGTACACCGTCATCTTGAATTCTAAAATCAGCTTGCTCACTTCTCTTTACTTCTTCCATGGTCTTCACTAATTGAGGGTCACCTTGAGCATTCTTTACATTGCTAATAATTGTTGGTTACACCTTAAGATGTGCAAGAAGTATCTCGGGTTCATTTACTTGAAATTCCACATTCATCTTCTTCAACTCTCCCAATAAGGAAGTTCTCTCAATAGTCATACATGTCAAACAACTTGAAGACTTCCTACTCAATGCATTAGCTACTACGTTTGCTTTCCTGGATGATAAAGAATCACACAATCATAATCTTTTATCAATTCCATCCATTAATTTTGCTTAAAATTCAGTTCCTTCTGAGAGAAACTATATACGGCTTTTATGATCGGTGTAGATCTCACAAGTTTCACCATACAGGTAATGTCTCCATATCTTCAATGCAAAGACCACTACAGCTAACTCCTAATCATGTATGGGATAATTCTGCTTATAAGCTTTGAGTTTCCTCAATGCATTATGCTATTGCCTTTCCATTTTGCATGAGTATACAACTCAAACCATTCCGTGAAGCATCACTTTAAACCACAAATCCTCTTAAACCCAAAGGTAGAGTAAGGACCGGGGTAGAAACTAACCGATCCTTCAACTCTCGGAAACTCTTCTCACATTCATCGCTATATAGAAACGTAGCATGTTTCTGTGTCAAATTTGTCAAAGGTTTCTCTATGCGAGAGAACCCTTTAACAAATCTTCTGTAGTAGCCTATAAGACCCAAGAAACTATGCATCTCATATACATTTGTCCGTCTCAGCCATTTAAGCACAACTTCCACCTTTTTCGGATACATATAGATTCCATCCTTAGATATCATATGTCGCAAAAACATCACTTGTTCTAACCAAAATTTGCCCTTGTTGAACTTAGCATACAACTTTTGTTTTCTTAAGGTCGTTTAACGTGATCCTCAAATGTTCTTCATGCTCATCTGAACTTTTAGAATACACTAGGATGTCATCAATGAATACCATGAAAAATCTGTCCAAGTGAGGTTTGAGCACTCGGTTCATCAAGTCCATAAGGGCAATAGGGGCATTTGTTAGACTGAATGATATCACAAAAAACTCATGGTGTCTATAGAGAGTACGGAATGTAGTTTTGGGTACATACTCCTTAATCTTGAGTTGATGGTAATCCGATCTTAGGTCGATCTTTGAAATGACCTTTGCCCCTTACAACTAGTCAAGCAAGTCATCGATTCTATGTAGGGGTGGCAATTCATGTTGGAGGGTCAGGTTTGTGTCGTGTTGAGGTATGGGTATACGACTATGTGTCAACCTGAACCCAACCCATCTATTAATTGTGTCAAAACGAGTCGTCTTTGTTTGACCTGAAACACATTTACAATCAACCCTTAACCTGTTAATTTTGTGTCGGGTTTACAAGTTGTGTGGTAATTCATGTTGGCGGGTCAGGTTTTTGTGTCATGTCGAAGTAAGGGTATACAACTATATGTGTCAACCCGAACGTAATCCATTTATTAATCGTGTTAAAGTGGGTAGACCCGAAACACGTTTATAATCAACCCTAATATGCTAATTTTGTGTTGGGTTCATGTTGGGTTCACTGGTTGTGTCAAACATTGCCACTCTTAATTCTAGACAATGGGTACTTGTTTCTTATGATCATTTTGTTCAGCTATCTATGGTCGATACACAATCTTGTTGACCCATCATTTTTTCACGAAAAGCACAAGAGCACCCTAAGACAACACATTAAGGCAAATAATGCCCTTATTCAGAAACTCTTGTAATTATACTTTGAGCTCCTCCAACTACTCATGCACCATACGATATGGTGTCATAGAAATGGGGTGTAGTTCCTATAGCTAAATCAATAGCAAACTTTATCTCCCTGTCTAGCAGCTAGCTAGAAAGATCTTCTAAAAACACATCTACAAACTCCTTGACAGTAGAAATATCTTTGAATTTTGTCCCTTCTTTTTGGTTATCTAGTACATATGCTAGATAACCTTGCCACCCTTTTTGAAGTAAATTACTTGCTTGAATGGAAAAATAGATACTTGGAAAATAATTTTCTCGTGATCCTTGAAATGAGAACTCGGGTTGATCTTGAATATGGAACATTACTTCCTTCATATAACAATCCACAGTTACATGGTAAGCCACCAACCAATCCATATCTAAGATCACATCAAAGTATTGCATCCCCCTAAAGAATCGGATTTGAAACTGACTCTTTATCTTCAATCTTAATTACACAAGACTTACATACGGACTCGGCTAATATGGTTTTACCAAGAGGAGCAGAAATAGATAATACATAACCCATTGGTTTTAGCGTAGAACTAGCATATCTTATTTAAGTACATGATATAAAGGAATGGGTAGATCTAGCATCAATTAGAATCCGTGCTAAATGGGAGAATAAAGGAAGAATACTTGTGACCATGGATTTGGATGCCTTGGCATCCTGCTCGGTAATCGCATAAAAATGTCCTTGGACTTTTTGCCTCGGCTTCGGATGCATTGTCTTAGTTGTTGACTCACTCCTCTAATAGGGACAATCTCTAATCATATGGCCCAATTGTCCACATTTGAAACATGCTCCAGATTCACGATAGCAAACGCCTGCATGGATTCTTCCACACTTTTGACATGGGTCATTGGATTTTTGGTATGGTGCCTTGCTCCCTTTCCCACCTACAATTTGCTTTTCGAACACTCTAGCACATTATCATTTACCTTTCTAGGCTTCCCTTGGGTAGGTTGATTCTTTCTTTGATCCCAAAAACTTTGGAGGTCTTTGCACTCCTTTTCCACCACCTCTGCAAATGTCCCAAGTCTCAAGGCTTCCATCTTAGTCTAGATGCTCGGTTATAGTCCCCTTTGAAACTTCTTGGAATTTCTAGTATCAACTAAGGCAATGTGAGGGGAAAATCGAGCCAACTCAATGAACTTGGCTTTATATTGTAGCACAGTCTTGTTCCCTTGAATCAATTCCATGAATTCTAACCCCTCATCTCATACATTCTCGGGGAATAAGTTTTCGTAAAATGCCTCTAAGAAAATAGCCTAAGTCAATGGCTTGTCCTCCTGAAATTGCAAAGTCTCCTTGGTAGCTCTTCACCCTCTTGAGGATAAAGGGTGGTGAAAGAGACTTTTTGCACTTTGGTACAACCAATCACATCGAAGATCTTTTCCATCTACATAATCCATGACTTTGCTTTCATGTGGTCTAGGGTACCCTTAAACTCTGGTGGCCCCATTCTTCTAAATTGATCAATGACACTTCTCTCAGTATCTACCTCCTTGTCCTTAGACCTCCCTCCTGCACTTACATGCCTTTCCACTACTTCAGCCAGACTCTTAGTAGCTCCCAAAACTCATCAAGTTTCTCAGTGTCTGATTGGGGAGTAGGGGAAGTGCATCTACGAGGAAACATCTTTTCCTAAAATCAAACAAACAAGGGCTTAAGAATTAGGTATTCACAATCAATCATATTATACTAAAGGTGTATGACTCTTCCTAGCATATGATCACTAAGCATAGAACATCAATCAATTTCTCAAAATTTCCACTTGATTATCAAAAGATCGAATCCCTAACTTCCAATATCCTACATCAGCACACCACAACTCAGATTGTCTACAAAATCTAAAACCTATCGTTTTGATGCCAGCTCTATCATGCTCCGAACTAGACCTTTGTCACTTAGTTCGATTACCAACTCTTGTCATGTTTTAAATTCTTGTACCAATGGGTATTAATAATGCGTAGTGGAATTTACTTACATAATCACCATTCACATTTTTCACAATGGAAATTAAAACTTAAAGACTCAACAATGTGATCCATTTAAGATTTGGTCTCTACTTCCATAAAGAGTAAAATCTCTAACTGAATCATCATCAAAGTTAAACTCTTTACAATCCATAGAATAAAATCTACATGGCTAAAGCTCACACAAATAACCTACTCTCAAATAATAGAAAAGATGTTCAAATTCTAAGTAATTGATTCAACTAAAACATTAAATTCTCTCAATGCTTTCCATCACTCTCATCGTACCCCCAAGGATATAGATGTCCACTAAATCTTCAATTTGAATTTTTTTGTCAAAGATGGGTGAGTTTGACAGGCTTGTAAGTAATCATACTAAATATACAATGGAACAGGGTCAAGTTGAGCACAAATGCAATTTAAGAAATCAAGCAGTATGGAGATTTGCATGTATATTTTAAAAACCAATCATTTCAAAACATACACATACATTTAATCACAATTCATAACGGAACTTATATGAATCATCTTTCGAAAAGAAACATATATGATTTGCAATCATTTCGGAATATATATGGAAATCTGATTTTCTTTATCAAAATATATATTCATATAACAACTCATGAAGGGTCTCTGAATAAAAACACAAAGGGTCTTCAAATAACAACCCGTAAGGGTCTCCAAAGAACAACCCATAAAGGGTCTTCAATTAACAATCTGTAAAGGGTCTCCAAATAACAATCTGTATAGGGTCTCTGAATAACAACCCGTAAAGGGTCTCCGAATAATAACCCATAAAGGGTCTCCAAATAACAACGCATGAAGGGTCTCTGAATCTCACATATTACCCTATGAGTGGGGCACCATCGTTTCTCCTGATGGCGGGGGTCATATATAACCCATAACAGGTCTCCCAAATCAAAACACATAAATCCGATCGAAATTCAAAACATATTGTAACATACGGTTCATAATTTCTCACAAGTCAAAGAGTACTTATTCATATAATCACATACTTCAAATCTTCGGAACAAATATGAATCGATGCAAAACATAATCGCATATCAAACATATACTTCAAACTATGTTTATTGAATCATAAACATCAACATACAATACAAAGCTTATTCAAGATACGGAAATCTATCAAATCATATAACCGACATCATTGGGAAACACAAAACACAAGATGCTTGACCCTTTTATAGAGCACTGAAGGAACTATGAATTTTGAAAGCATTTTCATTTCATGAACAAGCATGGAATGTAGTACCAGGAATGAAAAATACTTCAAATATCATTTTGAAAGCTTTAAAATTGAATTATAAGTTTTTTGAGAACAAATCAAGGTTCTAATCTAACATTTTATAGAGTAACTTGGTTGAACCCCAAATATTTTCAAAATACTTGGCTGAAAAATCTAATGTAAACAAAGAAGATAGATATTTAACATATAGCTTGGGGTCTATCAATTTAATCAAAAAAAACTTTCGAATAGTATGGATCATAGGTTTAAACATGGATTTTTAAGAACCTAATGAAGGAAACATGTGTACATCTTATATAATCACTTGCAATCACTATTTCCACAACAATCTTTCCTTCAAACCCCAAAACTCTTCTTCAACCTTCCAAGAAATCTTTCAAATCTCCTTCCTCTACAATATCAATGGTGTGGAACACCAAGAACCAAGAGATTTTAGTGAAAATCTTAATGAACAACACAAACATAAGAGAAATCCCAAATGTTTTGGGTTTAATGGCTTCCTTTGCCAAATTGGGAATTTTTCTCCCCTTTCTCCCTAGCCGCTTTTCCTTTCTCTCATTTCCTCTTTCTTATGCTTTTAGGTCCAAAATGGGTACTAGCAGGGTTTCGTCTC
>JAOXJP010027688.1:0-31310 GCA_025762735.1 Platanus orientalis
GGTCTACTCCCAACCATTTGTGCATAGGATCTTGATTGGGATTGCATGGATCTTTCTCAATCTCTACCTTCACTCATAGGAGCTTTACCTTTGAATGCGGTAGATGTTTTCTTCTTAACCTTGTTTGACCTTTGATAAGGTCTTTGTGGCTCCACCTTTTCCTTTTCCTTCTTAGAAGGTTATGGAAGTGGTTGAGTAGATATGTTGGCTTTGACAAAGTCATTCTTACGTCCTTGGGTTAAGGAGGAGGCATTGGCCTCGAAATTATAACCTAGTTGGGTGATGTCCCAATACTCTTTACCCATAGTGAGCATTTTTTCAAACTTCTCATTTCCTTAGGCAAACATTAAGATGTTCTTCCTTTTATCTTTTTCAAGCTCCTTGATTTGTTTAATGTAATCAAGGGACTTTCTTGTGAGTTGAGCACAAGTCAAGTTGAAAGACTCGTTCCTCTCATTTAGAGTCTTGACTCAGTCTTCTAACTCATGGATGAGTGAGTCATCACTATGAGATTCATTCCTAACCTCTTCTATGTTTTTTAGCTTCTCCTCAAACTCATGAACCTTGTTAGATAAGTTTTGATTGTCCTTAAGAAGTTTCTTCTTTTCATGCTTGCTATTGTCCTTTTCTAAGCCTATAAATAGTTTAGCTTTATTGAGCTTATTTTTTAGTTCAACTATTTTAAGACTCATTTCCTCATTGGCACATAGAAACAAGTAGTTTTCTTTGGAAAGTTCATTCTCTTGTCGCTCTCCGATGAAAACTCTTGTTGAAGAATGGAGATGGTGTTTTTAAGGGATTTTGACTTTTCAGTCAAACTCCATGACTTTCCTCTTGAGTTGTTTATTCTTCTTCCCTAACTCCACACTTTACACAAAAAGATCATTGAATGTCTTTTGTGCATCATAGATCTCCTTCTCTTATTCGTACTCTCCCTCATCTTCACTACTCGAGTCACTTGTTTTCAAAAGTGAACTCATGGGAGTATAGAAAACCATAAAGGCTTTAATCTGATATGAGGAAGCTTTCTCACTACTTTGGGATTCATGTTCCAAAGTCTCGGACTCATCATCTCATGTGACAGTCATGGCTTTGCCCTTGGACTTATACTTTTGCTTCTTATTGCTATAATCCTTGGCAATATGTCTCATTCCTTTACACTCATAGCAAATAGGAGGTTTTTTAGAGAAGTCCTTCTTCTTTTTGTAATCTGGGTAGGACTTCTCATTTATTTGTTCTTGGAGTAATCCTTAGCATTTCTTTGAAAGAACTTCTTAAACCTTTTAACCACAAGAGCCAAGTCATCATCCAAATCTTCATTTGATTTAGAGGGTCCTTCTACCTTAAGGGCAATGCCCTTCTTCTTGGTAGGTTCCTTAATGGCAACTTCAAAAGTTTGAAGTCAGTCAATTAACTCTTCTAGTTTCATGACTTTCAGGTATTTACTTTCTTCTATGACAGTCACTTTAGGCCTAAACCTTTTAGGGAGGGACGTAAGTACTTTCCTAACCACTTGGAGTCTAGAATGTCCTCACCTAGACTCCTCATAACATTCACCAAATTTGACAACTTGGTGTTGAATTGGGAGATTTTTTCATCCTCCTCCATTCTAAGAGGTTCAAGTTCAGTTGTATACATTTAAAGCTTGGACATCTTAACAGCATTTGTACCCTTATGGGTAACGAGGAGAAGCTTCCACACTTCCTTTACCATCTTAAGATGATCTATCCTCCTAAACTCATTTGGGGCAAGGCTACCTGCTATGGAATTTAATGCCCTAAAGTTGAACATGTAAGCATCCGCTATGGCGGGGGTCCACTCATTTCTTGGTTTGTCGAGCTGTGTATAGTCATTGACTATTACACTCCATACCCTTGGGTCATAGGCATTAAGGAATATCTTCATTCGAGATTTTCAATAGTCATAATTAGTTCTATTAAATAATTAAGAGGTGCTAATGGACATACCACTATCTTCTCTAGCCATCTAGGATTTTTGCTGAGACCTTACTTGGGATGTTAAGCCCTATGTAAGTAACCTAGGCTCTGATACCAATTGAAATTTCTTTAAAATTATCCTAGAGCAAGGGTGAATAGGATATCTAATTTTATTTATCCCTTTTTCAATTTTATATTGAGATTGATTTTAACCTTTTTAACTTAACTCAAGTGTGTGTGTACTCCAAAGTGTCTACTCAAATATTGGTTCAAACAAGTGCTATGCAAGAGTAGTAGAGAACATTCAAGTAAAGAGATAAACAATCACACTCACAATCCACAACAAGAGATTTATAGTGGTTTGGCACTAGGGCCTACGTCTACTCTTCTAAATCTCACTACTGAGCTTAAGTATATTTTATTTAGGTACTATTACAACCTAGGTTAATATACAAAACATAACTACTTGCTCACAAGCAAACTAAACAACAACACTTGGTGTCTTCGGCGAGTGTGCACTACTTCCGGTGTCTCCGATAGAGGTACTCAAACTTCCAGTGTCTCCAACAGAAGCAAAGTAAGAACAATGATAAGTATGAATGTAGAGTAAAAAAAATATAACCACAAGTTGGTTGATGTTGATAGTTGCTTAAAGTGGGGTATTTCTTGTTGAACTAATTTGCCTTAGTTACTCATAAGCTCCAAGTACTTAGCTCTAGTGCTCCTTGAGCTCAGCCAAATATGAGTTTTCTTTAGGGAAATGCTCACCACAAGTTCTCCTTAATAGTAGTAGAATGGTATTCAAGAGGAGAGAAAGAAAGAGTGATTCTTGTGTATGATGTTAGCTCTTCAAGCTCAAAACCAATGGAACAATGGTGTTTTTCACAGTGAGGGATGCTCTCTATATAGTAAACTTTGTAGTTCTCTCTAAAACAGCTTGGAGTGTTGGAGTTCTTTACCCTAATGGAAAAAGTTTCCTTTTATAGAGGTAAGGAACACCCAAGGTCTTTGGATTGGAATCTTTTATAACATGCAATATTTTGGAGTCTTAGATTTTGAAAAACAGAGTTCAAATTTTGAAAAACTCTCCTTGAAAATCATGGTTTAATTTTGTTTCAAATTTATCCTTATAATCAATTAGGGCCCACAATTAGGCTCACAATCGATTGCCTAATCCCAAATTGATTTTAGGTTTGGGGATTTTAGTCCAAATCTATTCTGCATCCAATTGTGGGCTATGGATTTTGACCACTAAAGTCTCAGTCAACTCCCATATTTTGTTCACAATTAATTGCGAGATTCACAACTGATTACGCCAAAATTGATTGCTTAATTTACAATCGATTGCGGCTTCCAAAATTTCTACACTTGATTTTGGCACTGTATGGGGGTTTGTCCTTAGGACTTTTTCATTTGGGTTTTGTGAGAAACCTATCACCATGTCTACATTGATTTAAACGTATTAAAATGATATGCAATGCATGCTTTATACCTTTCTTGGTGTGGCAAATCCAAGGTAGTTTCTGGTCTCTTCTTCAAGTCTTTGGTCATTTTTGTCTTCATGTCTTGAACTTGTGAGAGCATAGGACACTTACAAGACACGTACCACTACAAAAAGCTATAATCGATTTGGGCACTGTTTGAGACAAAAAAAAAGTTCTCGAGCACTTAACCCCTTAATTATAATTGATTATGAAAAAGAATTGCAAAACCCAGTTTTCAGGGTGTAATCAATTGTAGCATTTCTAACCGATCACAAGTGTAACCGATTACAAATACTACAATTGGTTACAAGTGCAAAACAGTGAAAAAAAAAAAACTACGTTTCAAAATTGTGGTGCAGATTAATTACCCATTTTAGAAGATTTCAATCCAACACAGGAGTGGGGTCCACGACCCCTATAAGAGGGAAATGTTCCCTTTAGGGAAATCACTTCAAGCCATTTTAGAGAGTGTCTAAAAGTTTTCTATAAGTAAGCCTCCTTCCTCTCTCATTGTTTTGAACTGAAAAAGTCTCATCATTAACTGAATATTTCTCTCTAGCTTCTCCTTTTCCCTTCCAAGCTCACATATCTAAAGAGAAAAGATATTTGTGGGTTATTGTAAGAGGAAACCCTTCTGTACCCTAGCTCAAGGAGTTTCAAAGCTGAAGCTTGAAATGGTGTGGGTGTACTAAGGCATATTAGTTCTACACGGAGCACTCCCGCTATGTGATACTAGTAACATCAGCCAAATTGTGATAATGTTGCTATCTCTTACATTCACTTGCATTTACATTCATATTTGCATTACTTTTCTTCTATCGAAGACACTAGAAGCTTGACTACCTCTACAAGAGACACTAGAAATAGTACACATTCGTCGAAGACACTGAGTGTTGTTGGTTAGATCACTTGTGAGAAAGTAGTTGGGTTTTATACTTTTTGACCTAGGTTGTAATAGTATCTAAATGAAATATTCCTACACTCGGTGGTGAGCTTTAGAAGATGGACGTAGGCCCTCATGCCAAACCACTATAAATCTTGTGTTGTGGATTGAGTGTGTGATTGTTTGTCTCTCTTTACTTTTGTGCTCATAGCTAATATTGCTCATTACGTGTTTGTTTAAATGTTTTAGTAAGCTCATTGTTGCACACACATACTTAGACTAATTTTAAGAAGATTAAAATTAATTTCAACATTGTCAAGAAAGGTAGAAGAATTTAAATATCTTATTCACCCCCTCTAGAATACTTTTGTAAGATTTTTTTGTAAATATCCATTTTGTTCCAATGACATTTTTATTAGAGGGTGTCTCAGTTAGGAACCATACATCATTCCTTTTAAATTGGTTGGGTTCCTCTTGCATGGCATTGATCCAATCTAGATCGTCTAGAGCCTCTTTCACTTTTTTAGGCTCTATCTTAGAAGTGAAACATAGATGGCTTAAGATGTTTTATATTTTCCTTATTGTTCTCACTCCATCCTTTGGATCACCAAGGATATCATTAGGTGATAATCCTTTTGTGACCATTTTCTCTTTAGGATGAGCTTGGGCATCTTCATCCTCGGAGCTTGGTTGTGATGAAACTTCTTGATTCTTTTAGGATCCTTGAATCTCAATGCAAGGCGAAGACTCTAGCTCATTGTCAGAGAATATAACAAGAATTTCTTCATATTTTGTTGTACTCTCATGATCATTAATGACTACATTGATGGACTTTTCCATTGTGAGAGTTCTCTTGTTGAACAGCTAGTAAGCTCTATTATTTGTAGAGTACCCTAGGAATATAGCTTCATCGCTCTTCTAGGTGTTCTCTGTCCCTAACGACATAGCATAAACTGCCAAATATTCTAAAGTACTTGACAGTAGGCTTCTTGCCATCCCAAATCTCATAGGCTGTTTTGTTAGTTTTGGGTCTATGAAAGACAGTTTCTAGACATAGCATGCGGTGTCAACAGCTTTAGCCCAAAATCTCTTGAAAAGATCTTTGCTTGTGAGCATGGAATTCGCTATGTCTAGCAAAGTCCTATTCTTCCTTCTAGCAATTATATTTTTTTTTATTCTTTGGTACTGAAAACTCATGCCTTATGCCCATCTCATCACACCAATCCAAGAACTTGTAGTTCTCAAATTCCCTTCCATGATCGCTTCTAATGTGTTTGATGGAGATGTTCTTTTCAACTTGAATTCTTTTGTAAATGTTCAAAAATTCATCAAAAGCCTCGGATTTCTCTCTTTGGAATGTTACCCAGGTGAATCGAGAGAAATCATCCACCACTACCATGAAATATCTTTTCCCTCCTAAACCCTTTGTTCTAGTTGGATTGGCCAAGTCTATGTGGAGAACTTCTAGAGGCCTATATGTCCCTATTTGATTTGTATTTTTATGGGGGACTCTAGTTTTTTTTACCCATCTGACACCCTTTGCACATAAGATTGTCAACTTGGGTCAATCTATGCAAACCTTTGACTATTTCTTTCTGGCTTAGCCTAGAGAGGTCTCTAAAGTTGATGCGACCTAACCTTTGATACCAAATATTAGTCTCATTCTTTTTAGACATATGACAAGCATCCATCTCATGCTTGTTGGGTTCAATGACAACAATTGCTGCTAGTCCTTAACCTTTTAACAAGGATTTCATCACCTTCCTTGTCCTTGATCTCACACTTGTCATTTACAAAGTGCACCCTATAGCCATTATCACAGATTTAACTTATATTAATCAAGTTGTGACTTGGGCCTTGCACATATAGGACATCGGTGAGTGTGGGAATATCGAGTACCTCTATGCTTCCCTTGCCAATGATCTTGACAATGTTTTTGTCACCAAATGTGACACTCCCAACTTGAGTTTCCTCAAGATTGACAAACAATGACCTATCTAAGGTACCACCTTAATGTGCTTCATACTCTTAGATCCATTTAGATAACTAAACAATTAAGCTCATCCTTCCTAACCCAAACTTTCTTAAGATTTGTCTTCCTTAGTTTTTCCTTTTGGGCTAGATCCTTTTTCTTGATAAGGTTCCTATTTTCAAGATTTTGAAAATAGTTTCTCTTATTGACATTCTTCTCATTATATTTTTTTTATAGCTTGGTGTTCTTGGGATTTGATGTCATTCATCCATTTCCTACAAGCACGTTTCTTATGCCATTCGAGACTACAATAATAGCATTAAAAGATTGGTCTTTTAGGGATGTATGATTGTGATTGTTTTTTCATAATCTTTTGAGCATAAGAGGATGATCGAGTTCTTCTAGGTTCAAGATGTTGGGATTGGCTCCTCCTAGAAGATGGAGTATGAGAGTATTGAAGGATTCTTCTAGCTTGCCCTTTGGGATTTCTAGAAGTAGAGGCATTTTCTTGAAATCCTTTAGAGGAAGAAGCCTTGTTGTCTTGAAAGTTATTCCATGCCACTTTGGCATAGGAATAAGGTTGAGGTTTAGGTTTTCCAATCACCTCACCTTGCTTTAAGGGTGTCTTTCCCTTGAATGCATTTTCTTTCTTCACAACCCCATGGCACCTTTGTGATGGTCCTTGAAAAGATATTTTCTCCTTGCCCTTGTTGGAGTCTCGTGCAATAGTCTTTCCCTTGACTTTCACAAAGACATTCTTAGTCTTTTGTGAGGAGGAAGTGTGATTGACATTGTAATTGAATCCAAGTCCTTTCTTATCCCCATTATCTCTTCCCATTGTGAGCATATTCTCAAATTTGCCACTTCCTTGGCAAGCATGGAGAGTGACTTCCTCTTATCCTCCTCAAGCTCCTTGATTTGTTTGAGGTACTCTAAGTACTTCCTAGTAATTTGCGTACAAGTGATGTTTAATGATTTGTTCCTCTCATTAAGTGTATTTACTTGACTTTCGAATTCAAGTACAAGAGAGCTATCATTACTTGACTCTCTCTCACTACTCTCTAGAAACTTGAGTTTTTCTTTAAGTTCTAGGATTGTTTGGATAATTTTTCATTAACCCCAAGAAGTTTTTCCTTTGTAATTCTCCTATTGTTTTTTTGAGATGTTGAAAAGTTTTAGCTACACTAAGCTTGTTTTCAAGAAGTGTTATCTTTTGGTTTATTTCTTCTTTAGCTTTGTGAAGTGAGGAGTTTTCATTAGAAAGTTCTTCGATCTTAGCACTTTCCATGGGAGACTTGTGTTGGAGATAGGAGATTATGTCCTCAAAGGAGTTGATCTTTTGGATCATTTCCTTGCACTTTTTCTTAAGTTGTTTGTTCTTTTTCTCCATCTCAACACTTTGAAGGTAGAGGCTCTTAAATGCGTTTTGAATGTCTTCATTTCCTTCTCCTTCACCATCATTACTTAAGTCATCTTGATCACTAAATGAACTCAAGGGACATCCATAGGTCATAAATGTCTTAATCTCTTGTAAAGTGTCATCCTCACTACTTTAGGTTTCTTGTTCCAAGTCATCGGAATCATCATCCTAAGTAGTAGCCATGGCTTTTCCCTTTGTCTTGTACTTCTTGTTCTTTCTATTGTCACAATCATCAACAATATGATCTTTCCTTTTACATTCGTAGCAAATAGGAGGCTCCTTGAAAGAATCATTCTTCTTCCTATAGTTAAGATAGGCTCTCCTAACATATTTTTTCTTCAAGAAATCTTTAGCATCTCTTGAAGAACTAATTGAACCTATCAGCCACTAGGGCTAATTCTTCATCAGTCTTTTCATTGGATCCCGAGGGTTCATCCACCTTAAGAGCAATACCTTTTTTCTTGGTGGGTTCCTTAATGGAGGCTTCAATGGTTTGAAGGGAGCCAATTAGTTCTTATAATTTAATTATTTTTATGTTTTTTCTCTCTTCAATGGCTTTTGACTTTAGGTCCAAACCTTTTGAGAAGAGACCTAAGTACTTTTCTCATGACCTTTGTTTCACTAAATTCCTCACCCAAGCTCCTCATTGAATTTACAAATTAGAAAGCTTAGCATGGAATTGGGATATTTTTTCATCCTCCTCCATCCTTAGTGTTTCAAATTGTGAAGTGTACATTTGAAGTTTTGACGTCTTCATAGCACTAGTTCCTTCGTGAGTCACTAAAAAAAGGTCCTAAGCCGCCTTTGGTGTATTTAGGTGGGATATCTACCTAAACTCATTGGAAGCAAGTCCACTAGCAATGGCATTCAATGCCTTGTAGTTAAACTTGTGTGCATCTCCTTTAGCCATGGTCCACTCACTATGGGGTTTGTCGCAAGGCTTATAGTCATCGGTAACCAACCCCAAATTCTATGGTCATAGGCATTTTAGGAAGATCTCGATATGAGAGTTCTAATAGCCATAATCATTTCCATTAAAGAATGAATGTGTGTTGATCGACATACTAGACTTTTCCTTAGCCATCTAAGGATTCTCTAGTGTCTAAGGATTTTCTTTTTCTTTTAGATTCTTTCTAGGATTTAAGGTTAGGAACTAGCTCAGGTTATTAAGCCCTATAAGGGCAACCTTGCTCTAATATCAATTGAAAAACTAAATGCATAATCCTAGAGGGGGGTGAATAGGATATAATTAAAAATTTAATTCTCTCACCTCTTTTTCATTTTTAATTAAGTTAATTAGAGTTGTTCAATTTTAGTTCAACTTAATTAAGGTGTTTGGTGCTCAAGTGCTAATGATTACAAGTATGAAAATGCAAGTTGAAAATCACACAAAGATCACACAAAATAAGAATCTATAGTGGTTCAACCACACTAGGGCCTATGTCCACTTTCAACTACTCAATTTATTAATCAATCACAATGATTACAAATGAATAAGCAAACCAAATTTAATATGTTTGGTGTCTCCAGCAAGCATGGCCTTGGTTGTCTCTGAGCCAAGGACTTATACACAGTCGCACGGTGTCTCTGACCATTGACTCAAGTGAAGAGTCTAGATATTAAGTAATTCTCAATAACTGAATATAGTATGCTTGGTACAATCAAAGGGAACGATATCCTGATGTATAGTGTAGCTCTTAATAACCAAGTATACAAATATGGTCACCAAGAGAAACTAAGTCCCGATGTAGAAAGAGGCTCTTGCTAGCCAAATATATGAATGGTATAGTCTCTACTTCCACAAAAGGAAGTGTGTGAGTGCCTCTAAAGAAGGCAAGTAAGCAAATAGTCACACAACCGAATAGGCCTCTATGTAAGTGTCAACACCCAAATTTTGACTTGGGTTAATTAATGGAATCAAATGAGTTCATTACAACAAGGGATAGAGTCAAATCCTATGTACCCCTAAACTTCAGATATATAGACATTCTCAAGAGTTACTTTGGTCACAAAGTGCAGTGTCAATTCCAAAACCCTATCCAAGGATCAACTAGGCTAAACCCTAATTTTCCTAGAAAACATCCTAAGACTACGAGGCTCCAAACTTTAATTTATCAACCCCATTTTATTCCGAATTTGCCAACCTTCACAAGCCCTCATATATTAAAGCATCAATAGGTTGGAAAATTACCATTTTACCTATACACCTTTAAAATTTTCCACTTCAGTCTATTAGACTCATTTTCTCTAGAATTCAACAGCTCCTATAAGCCTTCCCACATTGAAGCATTAAAGGCTGGGAAAATTACCATTTTACCCCTATATTCTCAAAGTTCCTAATTTTTCCACAAAATTGGATTGGACCCTCAATAAATCCTAGAAAATTTCCCCTATCACACAAATGACCCCAAAACAAGTCCTCTACCCTCCCACCATGATTATCTTCAAAGTTGTCTAAAGAACCCAAATTTCAAGAAACTCAAACAACCTCAAAAGTCCTAATTCTTCTCCAAACCCTTAAAAGACAATTTTGGCTATATTTCGCCTACTGCAAGTCCTTGAAAGTTCCCTAAACAGTCAAATCCAAATCAGTTAGAGGCTAAATCTTAGTTTTTTCCAAGGCTTCAAGGCCAACTTTCAAGTCCAGATTTTACCAACTCCATCCCACATCAATTCCCTCAATCTCTCCAAATTAAACCCAGTCATCCTTCAGTAAGTGATGGGTCCTCGATGAATCACCAAAAACTCATCATACATCAGAAACTCAGCTAGTCAATAGTTCATACTTGGCAGTTCCCAAACCTTCCAAAAGACTCCTACCAAGACCTTCAAGTGGCTCAGCATGCCCTGATTACCCCATTCTCTCTCAAGTCAGAGCAAAACCATCTTTACCAGCATTTGACACTCGATGGACCTCCAAGAATTCTCCCAGAACCCAAATCTTCTAAGGTTAGGCACATTTTCTTAGATTTTTCAAGATGTTTGGAAAAATTCCTAATAAACAGGACCATTCATAGACTCAACACAACATAATTGTTTACTTCTTCATAAATTCAGGCTGCATTTTTTTGCTAAATGGCCTCACTTATGAACCCCCAAGGACTCTCTGGAAATCAAATTGTCAGTCCGTCAGATCCTATGTTCTTGACATTCAAATTCCTAAAATATCCAATGACCTCCATTTTTTCTAAGTAGGACCCAACAAAAACCCATCTTCATTCCATTGAAGATTTAATCTGATACAGGACTAAGTTTTCAGTACAAATTTTGACTCAGGTATTGGTTTCACGAACAGTCTGAGCTTGTGTCTTGAAAATTCGACAATCATATTTCATGTTAAGAACCCAATAATCAATTTTACCACTTTACCCCTCTCATATAAGTTTGAAGCATTCTGAAGACATTCGAACTCAGTTTTGACCTACCTACCCTCATTTGAATCCAATTCCAATAATTGCATTGCAACCAAAGTATCTGAGAGATGTGAAAAAACTCATAAGCCTCAAAACATTCTAAGTTACAGAACCTAAAAGGCATGCCCGGACAATAAGAGGGTTAAAATACAGAAAACCATTGATATTTTCAAGAAAAATAATCATTACTATTCATTATTTTTGAAAAGTAATCATTACTTTTCTAGAAAAAAATCCTAAAAATAGTGTTGGCTTAGGGCCCTTGATTTGGCAACAAGCCAAAACATGTTTAATGAAGGGTCATGATCAAATGAGCTAGATATTTAGCTCACTTGATCTCCACCCTCCATTTTCCACCTCCTTACCATAACCCTCCATCTCTTCCCCCTTACCACATGGCCTCCATCCAACACCCCTCACCCCTTAGCCAATGAGATGAAGCCCCGTACCCCCCCACATGTGGCTAGGGAGTCGCCACCTTGCACCCTTGTACCTCACCCTTCCCCACCACATGTTGGTGTGGGACCCACCATAGCATGGCCATCCATTCTCACCATCACCATGACCCCCCCCATCCTTGGTCCCCACCTATAAAACTCTCTAATTCATCAAAGAGAGAGAGGAAAAAAACTAAAAAAAAGGAAAAGAAAGAGAAAGGAAAAGGAAGAGAAAAGACAGCGAGAGGGAAAGAGAGAAAAGGGAAATAAGGAAAGAGAAAAGAAATACCTTAGTTGGTCCCCTCCCCTTTTGTTTTTTTAGACCCTCCATGTGGTAATGACTATGTTTCTGGACCCACTAAGGAATCCCCAAGGGCTGACATAGGGGAGACAAACTTGTCTCCCCTCTTTTGTCTTTTTTTAGCATTCATTGGTGTAGGGATCATAACTCCCTCCATAGGAGGAACTAAGATCCTAAATTTTTACTATAAGTCACTATCACAGTGACTTACAAGCTCATCAAATTTGATATTCATTGGATTCCATTTGACCCCTCTAATGGGTCCCACTTGCTCACTATTTAAGGGTGTTTTTACACTCCACAGTTTGAGTCAAGTGGATTGCCCAAATTTTAACTCTTTCTATACTTATGATTTTGGTTTAATTCCTTTTCTACTTGATAATTAACTCATTTACATATCTTAGTTAATTTTTGCACATCAGTTTGCTTATGTTTCTGTATTTTACTAGAATTTTCTTTAAATTAAAATTTTTGTTGTTTCTGTTTAGTCTTAGTCTTTGTTATTCAACTTGTTTGTTAAATAAATTTTTAAAGACTTGTAATATTGCTCTAATTTTTGTACGATAATCTCATAATACTGTCAAGATGTTCCCTGTAAAATTTGAACTCCTACAACCCACTAATTTCTCATGAAACTGTGCAGATTGGTACATAACCCACGCACTTTGGAAAATTCCAAATGGGGTCCACCCTTATCTAATGGGACTGAAATTTTTTTGAGACCTTCTGGGATGATAACCCAATTCTCTAAAAAATTCTAGGTCCAATAAACCTCTCCTAGTGGCCTAAAAGTGAGGAAAACATGTTATAGGTTTCTGGTCCAGAACCAATATGCCTGAACTTTCATTCTTGTAAAAGATTAGGCATATCTAAAGTTCAAGCATACAGCTTGAGATCAGGCGTACGAGCCTAAAGGGCTTATTTTTCTATCCCTATGTGTCCAGTGGTCTGTAAAGACCTACAGACTCTTAAAAACCTTTTGGAAAAACTTACAGGTCCCTAGTTTGACTAGAGTAACCAAGGGGGGTCCAATTAAGTCAGTATGCCTAAACGTTCATTCCCATGAAAGATCAGGCGTATAGTATGAGATCAGGCGTACAATTTGAGATTAGGCATACCAGCCTGAAGGGCTTATTTTTATGTTCCTATGTGTCTAGTGATCTGTAAAGACCTACAAAATCTTAAAAACCTCTAAGGAAAACTTATAAGTCCTTGGTTTTACTAAAGTAACCAAGTGGGGTCCATTTGGTCCAGTACGCTTAAACGTTCCCTCCTGTGAAAGATCAGGCGTACCATCCTAAAGGGTTTATTTTTTCTATTCCTATGTGTCTAGTGGTTTATATCCTGTGGACTATAAAGACCCACAGACCCTTAGAAACCTTTAAGGAAAATTTTTAGACCCCTGGCTTTACTGAAACAACCAAGTGGGGTCCATCTGGGATAGTATGCCTGAATTCACATCACTGTGAAAGATCATGCGTACTTAAATATCAAGCGTAGCAATTGAGTTGATAGTGAAGACAACTTAACCTATGTGATTGTCGATCCCATGAAATAGGTTCATATGTGTAAAAACAAGTCACTGGGAAACTCGAGTGGCATTGTCATTTGTGCCCATCCCTATGGTGTAGACTGTACAAACTGCAATGTAAAAATGATGAATCTTAAAACTCTTAATGGATTTATAACCCTTATAGGTGGTGTATTTAATTGCAGTACACACTTGATAGATTTACCTACTTGAGTATGGGGGTGAGGCCGCCTCTTATGAAAACTTAGGCTAATTCTCTAGACCACTCATGAGTATTCAGGTATGGTGCATGACCAAAACGGTACTCACCCGATAGAACAACAATGATATATTGAGTGTGAGATGTGGTTGACAATCTCAATCGATTCATGCTTAAGGGATTTAGTTCATAGAACTATGGTTTATTGCATTTCTATGGATTATGAATTGTTATTTTTAGGATTGGTTCATAGTCTTTTGACACCAATCCCAAGGCATCTTTTACTCCTTATCTTTGGTGCCTCATAACTATATATTTCAAATTTTATTTTGAATTTTGTGGGGGATTATTATATTTGTGTTGAATTAAAGATTCAAAATGAATCATATGTTTTATGGATTGTTTAGTTGTGTGGATTGAATAAGCCCACATAATTTCACTTAAGCCTATGAGTGTGTTAAAGCGGATTTGGAGGGAAGTTTGAATGAAATGTTTTAATTCAAAGTTTTAGTGATTCCCTCTAAAACAAAATTCAATCCAACTCTCAAACACTTTTGCTTTGAAAAGTTTAGTCCCACATTAGAAGTGGAGAATTTTCAAAGCCACTTTATAAGTAAATGTAAGAACTTAAGGGGAAATGGGGTTGAAGAGAAGAGGAGAGGTTGGAAGTTGTTTGTTTGCATTACATGTGCATGCGCCAAACCGAACCAAGCATGGGTGTGGGCATGGGTGCAGGTGCGGGTACGGATGACACAATTAATTATATTATTTTATTGACTTTATTTTAAAAAAATTAATTTATATTAAATAATAAATTATTTGATTTCAATTTATTAATTTCTTATTTAGATCCTTTAATACATGGTAACGTATTATTGGCACGTTGTGATATTTTATAAATGAGTGGATTTATTGTGATTAATTGCACGTGTTTAATATTTTCTAAAAGAGCTTAGCTTTTCTTGGAAGGTATGGGTGTGAGCAATCAATTATCTTCTATAATAGAAGACGAAGAAAAATGAGAAAAGGGGATAAAATATTCTAAGCGAACCAATGTTCTTCCTCTTAACTTTTATCATTGTTTTCTTGTTCATTTTCAATTTGGATTTCATGTATATTATTCTATTGGCACCAGAGATTGGAGGTGATCATTGATCAAGCCTACCATACCTGAGAGAGGTAGGCGAATGTCACTTTAAGGACAACATTTTATAAGTGCCTAATCACCAACCCGTTAGTCTTTCTTAACTCTTTAATTTGCATATTGCTTTCTCTATACACTGTTGCATTACATTTGTTAATCTAATACAAATTAGAGACATCTATATCATGTGAGTTGCTACACACAGTACATTATTGGTTTATTATTCGTACCTACATTATAGATATATGTATTTACTACTGTTGAGGGTTTCTGTCATCACATCACACTGTTAGCATATTGGATTATACTTTTACTTGAAGAACTACACTATATCCTGTGATCCACTATTATTGCAATCATCAATACAACTTACACCAAGTTCAAACACATAGATGTAAGGTATCGTTGGATATGAGATGTTAAAGAAAGCAAGTTATTGTTAGAAAGATTCACACTAACAAGAATGACTCCGATATGACACCAAAGGCCTTACCTAAGGTGAATCTTGATGTCTGTTGTGTTGTAGCATTGTAGGTATGGATAGGGTGAAGCATTCTCATGAGTTGGGAGAGAGAAATTGTTAGGCATCCCTCCTCATAGAAGTTGTGACCCACAACCCAATAGGGGGACAAAAGAGTCATTGGCTCTTGTTAAAGGAAGTAAATAGAAAAAAAAAAGTGAGAAGTGAAAGGAGTCGTGAGAAACAAAACCAGTAAAGAGAAAAACCTAGAAAAAAAAAAAAGGATTCTTTCTTTGGAGCGGGAAAGAAGAAGAAAAGGAGGTTTGTGCATCTTCTTTGGGTTTGTTTTTTTCTTATTGTTTTTTGTTGATTGAAGGTATAAAAACAAGGTTCCTTTCTTCATGTGAGTATTCTAAGGTTGGGTTTTTTTTCAAAGGAAAAATAAAAGAAGAAGATAAAAAAAAATGTGTAGATTGATGTTTCTTCAAAGGATTGTGAGCATCCACAAATTAGGGTCACTCTCTTCAAAACTTTTTTGTTTATTGTTCTTCTCCATATTGGTGAGATCCAATTTTATACTTATTTCATATTCCATTTAATGTAATATTTCATTAGACTAATGTCTCATGCTTTTGTTTTTTCTTTTAAAGTTTTTCATATTAAAAATCTTGATGTATTGTGATTTGTTTTTGCTTGCTATTTGCTTTACTATTTCTTGTAATTATATCTTATATTTTATTTACATTTGGTTTTGCTCCATTGTTTTGTACAAGAAAATATATAAATTATTGTTTTTCAACAGTCTAATTCAATTCAAATGTTTTCATATCATTTCTCAATAGATCAAGTACAACCATACATAATTTTTAACCCCTGAAATTTTGTACGCCCCCTATTGACCTATTATGGTCCGGGCATATGGAGTGATTGACATGTGGTATAAAAAGTAGAAATCATTTAATCAAAAAAGGGTAAATCACTTTTTTATTCCATGTGTCTACCATTGCATATGCCAAGACTGTAACAGGTCAATCAGGGGAAGTACCAAATCCCAGCTGAATTTTTAATTGCAACTCTATTCTTGCTTTTTTCCCTCAAACGAAACATATAAAAAAAGGCATTTTAGACAAAACATTTTCTTCGGATAAAAAAGAAATGAAAGATCCGAAAGATATTAAATTAAAAGAAATACTGTTATATTATTGCATGACAGTAATTGGCATTCGCTAGATTTAACCTTGATCATGGAATTCAATGAAATGAGAGGCCATTAAAGGGGGTGCTTTTTAACGTCAAATTGGAATCAAGTTGACACCCACTTCCTACCTTATATTGGCATGTGGATTCGAATCATCTCATGTCAAAAATGGAGAGATATAACGCTTATATCATTGCATGACAAAGGGTATCTTGATAAATGCATTTTGATCAAAGGAGGGTGTTTTAATAAGGAGGGTGTTTTAATAAATAAATAAATAAAAAAACTTAGTTATAAGTATATGTGTATTTAACAAAAGACGACTGTGTAGGTACTGACATTGTATCTCTCTCTATTGAGACAGAGACAGGAGATTATTTGAACCCTTGGCATGTCCTCTTGGACATATTCTGATGGTTTAAAAGTTCTCTCTCATGTTCACATGAGCTGCTTCTCATTGAATCATTATTATCGGTTTTAAGGCTTTCTCTTTTTGTTGTTGTTGAAACCGTGACTCTAGCAGTACCATTGTTTCTCTGCCCACCGTCCATTAAAGCAAAAGCATAGTTGGGTTTCGCACGGGGTACTTTGGCCCCTTGCACTAAGATCTCAGTAAGGTCTCTAATAAATGAAACTAAAGGGCTTCCTTTGCGACAAACAGTTAAAGTGCAGTGGCCGTGACAAAAATAGGACTGAAAAATATCACAACGAAAAGGTTTAAGCTGCCATAAGTAAGGTTTCCAGCTTCTAAAAGAATCCCTTTCACTACACAAATCGCCTGCAACATAAGTAGTAAAGAGGGTGTTTAGTAATTAAGCATCTTTACGTAAAAACACCACCCTTGTATATTGATATGTGTGCTTTATAAAGTTTCAATGCAGAGATGAATGTCAAGAATTCCCATGAGCCTTGTGTAGCTGTGCATCACAGGGTGACACGTGGGGTGTATAGGATTAAAAGCATAAAAAAAATGTTCAAATCAAAAAGTAGGTGATCAAAGAGGCACCAATTTCAAAAACACATCACCTGTCAATCTGTGGTGTGATCACAGAAGGTCAAACGTTTATGGGTCACAGAACATTTGTTTGGTTTAACTAATAGACTTCTTTTTTAAATAAGAAAGCAGGTTAGTGATTAGTTGTAAAGGGCAAAAGCCAGTTTTGAACCCAGGTCTATGGTATGATTCCTCACAAACCTATCAAACTTAAAACAGTTTTATAACTACAAAACCTAACTATTATTACTATTGATGAGTGTGAATAAGATTGAAAATATATTTATATACCTGTGATGATTTTGGGTCCCTCCTGATGGATTTTGAACCCAGGCCTGTGACTTTACCTATTTAGCAAGCTGGCATCCACCCATGAATTGTGTAACCATTCAATTGACTGGGCAGCATTACATTTTGTGGTCTTCAGTATTGAGTTTGGTCAAAACGTTGGATGGTTCAGATTGACGATTAATGTACTGCTCTCCTAGAATCGTTCATTCATAAGATTTTGTACCGAATGGATGGTGCATGGTTGCTGATGGGATTTACATCTCAGTTTATGCAAATTATATACTCTCATTCCGGAAACTACATCTAGAGAAATACCAAGTGATCTCTGCAAAGCTGAGAGAATGTGGGTGCCACTAAGAGTCCATCTGTTCTTTCTTATGCCGAGGACCGACCAGAATGATTTTTACTTTAAGCTATGCCCACCGCAAAACAAGGGAACACAGCTATGCACCAGTGCTCAAAGTCTCCTTTCACTTTCACAATGACTAAATACCCTTGATTTTACCCAAAAACAAGAAAGAATGGTTAAATAACCTTTATCTATCAACAATTCTCGGTTAATTAAAATGCCTTTGATTTTCTCTTCCCCTAAAGTGGGTAATGGATGCTTAACCTTACTTTGGAGAAGATAAATAATATTGCCCATGTACCCTTAGGATTTGGTGCGCCCCTTAAACGAACACCTAAGGTCCACTCATATGCAGGGTCGGACTTACGGCACTGAAAAGTGAAAAACACTCCCCAAAAAAATGTAAATGACTTTTTCGATCCATGTGTCCGTCCCTGCATATGGGTGGACCTTAGGCATTCATTAAGGGGGGCACCAAATCCACACCAGCCCATGTGATGTACTAGAGCTTAGTTGGTAAAGTTGAAGAGGTAAACAACTAGAGTTAGAAGAAGAGGGAAAGAATTGGGGAGAGAGAATCGTCTACAGTTCAAGATCTCGCTGCAGGCCTATTAAAGTCGCCAATGTGGGTGTGATTTGGTAGGTTTCAAATTCAAATTTTGAGGGTGTCAAATCACATCCAAATCACAATGTTGAACTGTAGACGATTTCTGGTAAATTAGGTCATTTGGCAATTTGATTGAAACAATATTTATCTGAAACTAAATTCAGTTAGGCTAAACTATTCACTTCTTACCAAAATTAAATACTAATCAGAAACAAATCCAGTGTTTTATCATAGCCTTCCAAGGTTTTGTCAATGGAAGTTTAATATTTATTAGTTTTCTTTAATTAATTCTAATGCTGAACCTTTTTCAAATTTATTTATTTATGTTATAGTTTACTAAATATAAAAAAGGCTAAGTAATGAGGAATCATTTTGATTCTGTCTGTCACAACACTCCATAATGGCTTGTCAAAGGCACTTGAGTTGACAGGCAGTGTAGAGCTTTGGGTGTACAAACGCAAAAGCAAACGGATGTATATCCCAAGTGATTCTAATTCCCAAAGCATGCATTGCTTCTTTTCTTTACTTTTGGTAATTCTTACCACTCCTCCAATTTCACCACCCCTTGGCTTTCGAGGGTCTCTAAAGGTTTACGTAAACCTAGGAGAAGTGGTGGGACAAAGAGTACCATCACGTAAAAACCCATCTCAATCTACAGATTGATTGATTGCTCACTACTAGCTAGTGTTCTCCCTGAATCTGAAGATTCAACGGCCGAAAGCAATGCACCTCCTCTAGCTTAAAAAAGATGCAAAAAGCAAATACCTTTGCAAAAGCCATTTTGCTTGAATGAGTTCCAACTTTGGTAACTTTAAAAGTAGTCCAAACCCTAGCAACTCATGGCTCACATGTCCACCAAGGTGGTGGATCCCTTCCTCATGATACTAACACAGCATAGCTTTCTATATATATATATAGAGAGAGAGAGAGAAGATGGGTTTTCCATAAGATAAAAAGAGGGACTCAATGGGCAACAAGGTGGTGTTTTTCCACAAAAGCTTCTTTCTTCCAGGGGGTAAAGTGATCTCTTGGATGCAATCATGTAAAACGTTTAAAGGCCGCTAAGAACCTTTTACCATTATTTTGTGGGAATCTTGACCGTGCCTGTGCTTTCTTTTTAGCAAAGTTTGACTCTTAGTTATATATCTTTATGGCTTTAACCTTTTGTTTTGATCAAACTCTCCTACCTACCACCACGTCACTACTACATACAACTAATAATAACCTCTCTCTCTCTCTCTCTCTCTCTCTCTCTCTCTCTCTCTGGATGCACGTATTTGTTGTAATCTTGCTATAACCTTTTGTAGCACAGCCAAGAAGCATAATTTTGTTTTTTATGAGATCTTTTTTGTCATGCTACAAAAAGTTACAGGAAAATTTGCTGCAGCTGATTAGTTGGCCTAAGAAGGATATTAACTAATAATATAGGCTTTTTGTTCTAACAACTCTCTTATTTTAAGTGAAGCGTGCCTTTAATGCACAAATTAAGTCAGGTCATACACACACCGTATTAATACATTACCAAAGACCCACAAAAATCACCATCTTCTTTACAAAATTAACTCTTAACAAGTAATGGGCCCAAATCCCACAAACCCATTAGCTGCATCAACCGATATCTGGATCCCCTCTTGTTGAATATTCCCTATTATAGAAAGCCCTGTAGAAGTAGGAGCAAAGGCAAAACAGAACATACCAATTTCATTCACCGGAATCAGAAAGTTATTGGCCGGAAGCGTCAGTATCGGCCCCCCGGAAAAGTAAAACGACACCGTTGGAACCCGCACCGTCTCAAACCCTGTAAGATTATAACACGTGTCAAATATCGACGTTCCGGAGGCCCTAGGGAGGCCTGCGGTGCCTTCAATGAATGAATCTCGTAAGGCCACGTATGCTACTTTAGGAAGCCTAGTCACTGCAGTCCCGGTGTCCATGACAACACCTCCATCCCCCAATTCCGATAGCCGGAAAACATCCTCGGAAACCGGCAAACGGATGCCCCCAACTCCTAGGCCTGCAAGCCCAACATAGTAGAAGCTTGGGGCTCTAGGGTTTCTAAGTAGTGGGACCCATGCTGCACCAACTGGCATAGCTCCACGTCCGAAGAGCAATGACCCATATGAGCCCGTTCCGCGGCTCACGAGGCAGTAACTGAACGCGCCACCGGTCTGACCACCGAGCTGCCCGACGAACGACAACGCGCCGCCACCTAGGCCAAGAAGTCCGGCGGCCCCCACAAACATGCCACTGTTCCGGTGGCCGCATCCAATGGCGATATTCCGGACAACTGTGCTTCCAAATGTAAGTGTCTCAATGGCCAGGGTCCCCTTAGTGTATGATCCATCACCGTATGAGACCTCGTACCGGCACCGGCCGGCATGGCAGCCGGCGTTCTCAAGTCGGTCGCAGACGGTGGAGCTGCAAGCCACACCGGCGAAGGAGGCGGAGTTAGCTGGATCGAACACCGGGTCGGACTGGCGGTAACATTGGTTGCAGGGTTGACATTGGACCCATACTATGTCGCTGCCGGAATCGATGACCATGTATTGATCTCTTGGTGGACTCCCAACTCCTATCCGTACAAAATATTCTCCGCTGCCCTGATCGGAACCGGAAACCACCTCTGACCCGAAATCCACCGCAACATAATCAACTCCACCAGCGGCACCGGTCAGACGGCGCGTCAGGCTAGCAACCCTTTTAAAATCTCTTTTGAGGCGCTCATCGAGTCGGTGACGATGATCGGAGAAGTTGGAAGAAGAGACAATGTCTCTGTGAAGTAACTTCATCTCCCACTTCTTCTCAGAGACTTCTTGATAAGCCGTTTTCTCAGAAGGCCGGACTTTGGTGCCTGCGATGGTTTCTTGGACATTCAAGTTTTGAAAATCAAAGCTGGGTGTAGTGGCGGCGGTGACACCTAGGAGATGTAGCACCACCACCATGACTACTAAAGCTTTAAAGGATCCCATCGTTTTGATTTTCCTTTGGTTTTGCTAGTACCTGTGTTTTGGGGTTGAGAAGGGATATATTTGTGTTGGGTTTTGAGAAAGGTGGGGTGGGGGTGGGGGTCTTGGAAGGGAGAATAATTGAGTGATGGGTTCTGCTTGTTTTTGTATTTTTTTTGTTTGTGATTTATTGAGAGGGAACTGTTATGACTTATGTGCTTATTACTTTTAAGAGTTGTTCTTTTTTTGTTGGTTTTCTTTCTTTTTTTTTTTTTCTTCATGATAAAGGGTATATGTGCCCAGTTCTTTCTATCCTGCTAAGTATAAAGACACACAGACTTATCTGCACCCGATTAGCTCCTTGAGCTGAGCTGAGTGGTGCTTCCAAAGGTGAAGAGAATGTATTATCATGATAATGTATAAAATACAGATATAGTATTAGCCTTTCCGTTGTAGCCTTGTGAAAGTGTATTTTTTAAGTGTAAATAATTTGAAAAGAATTCTACTTCTAAAGAGTTCTTGTTTTTAGATATTCAAACTTCTAGAGCAGTCTGCTGATCTTTTTATTTCTTAATGCCAACCAAAAAGATATGCATCCTTTATCACACACCTTAAATCTATTTGAACTAATTATCAAATAAAAAAGTCTATTTGAACTACAATATATCTATATGTGCATGCATGCGTGTGGTGTGTTCGTATGTATACGTAAGTGCATGTTTCTTAACATATGATGTGAGTTGACCTTTTATTACCACAATCTCGTCAGAACTTAAAAGATTTCCAAAAACATTATGGCCAATCAAGTGGTTATGTTGGGTAATTTTTATAGTCCATTTTATTCCATAATGAGGCTGGACAGGTTTCAAACCAGTTTGGGTTTTGGATCCTTTCCGACCTGTTATGACCAGTTGGGATTAACAAGTTCACATGTCACCAAAAAAAACAAAGGGTCACCAGTTAGGATTAACAAGTTCACATGTCACCGAAAAAAACAAAGGGTCACAAAGGACCCTGTTTGGTGGGCCTCGGATTTGGTGCGCACAAAAGATGTGTGAAAGAGGTGCTAAAAACACCAAAGCCCAACACATCAGTCCTGAAAAAGTTATTTACACTTTTTGAGCCTGGCTCAGGTGTTTCTAGCACCACTTTTGCACCTGGGCATGTATACCTAATCCGAAGGGTATTTGGTGATGTATCGACCTATTAAGCCAGACAAGTCCTAACATGCCATAATGCGTACATGTTCGACTGTTATGGCCAAAGAGGTCAACACATCACCAAAAAAAGAGGTTGCATTGGACCCTATTTGGTGACGTGTTTACCTGTTAGGTCGAACAGGCCATAATGAGGCTGGACAGGATCAAAACCAGTTTGGGCTTTGGATCCTATCTGGCATTTTAGGATTTGTTTGGCCTAATAGGTTGACACATCACCAAAAAAGGATGCATAGGACCTTGTTTGGTGATGTGTCAACCTATTAGGCCAGACAGGTCTTAACAGACCATAATGAGGTTGGACAAAATCCAAAACAGTTTGGGTTTTAGATCCTGTTTGGCCTAACAGGTTGACATGTCACCCAAATTACAAAAGAGGTCACATAAGACCCTGTTTGGTAATGTGTTGACCAGTTAAGACAAACAAGTCCCAACAGGCCATAATGAGGTCAGACATGCAACATGCACCAAATCAATTTGGGCTTTGGATCCTGTTTGGCCTATTTGGACCTGGTTTGCCTAACAGATCGGCATGTCACCAAAAAAGGTCTCACAGGACCCTATTTGGTGACATGTCTACCTGTTAGGCCATACAAGTCCTAACAGGCCATAATGTAGCCAGACAGGATCCAAACCAGTTTGGGTTTTGGATCATGTCCGACTTGTTAGGACTTGTTTAGGCTAACAGGTTGACATGTCACCAAAAGAGGAGGTCGCACACGACCAGCTACGTGTCGGCCTGTTAGGCCAAACAGGTCCTAACATGGCATAATGAAGCCAGACAGGATCCAAAACCCAAACTGGCTACATGTCGGCCTGTCTAGCCTGCTAGGACTTGTCTGGCCTAATAGATTGACAAACATCACCGAAAAAGGAGGTTGCCCAGGACCCTGTTTGGTGACATGTTAACCCTGTTTTGTGATTTATTGAGAAGGAACTGTTATGCACTAATTTTTAATAGCTGTTCTTTCTTTCTGATTTCTTTTTCATCTTAAAGGCTATATGTGCATGTTCTTTCTCTCTTTCAGTAAAGACAAAGACTTATGTGCACCCTGATTTGCTCGTAGAGCTGAGTGGTGCTTCCAAAGGTGAAGAGAATGAATTATCGTTATAATGTATAAAATACAGATGGAGTGCTAACCTTTCCTCGTGGCCTTGTGAAAGTATATTTTAAGTGTAAATAATTTGAAAAGAGTTCTACTTCTAAAGAGAGTTTTTTACGTATTCAAGCTGCCTGGTCTTTTTATTTCTTAATGCCAACCAAAAAGATGCATCGTTTGTCACATAACCTAGTCTATTTGAATTAATAATAAAAAAGAAAAGAAAAAGGTCTGCTTGAACTACACTATATTTATGTGCGCATGCATGCGTCTGGTGTTCGCATGTATATATGTAAGTGCATGTTTCTTAACATATGATGTGAGTTGTCATGCCGTAATGAGATTTTATATTTTTATTACGACAATAACTAACAAGATTTCCAAAAATATGGCAAATCAAGTGGTTATGTTGGGTAAGTTTTATAGTCCATTTTATTCCATACTGAACCAATCAGAATGTTACATGTCTTCTTTCCAAGGGTACTTTAATCAATACATGGTAGAGGAGGGTCATTTACTTGTCACATAACCCTAGCAAATATTGACCAAAATGCACTCCTTGTAAAATATGTTCATGGGAGCAAATCATCAGTGACCAAAAGTGGGTTGACCAATGTGTAACCACACCATGAGCTTACTTGAGGGTGTATAAAGTTAAAAGCTAATTTTGTTTAAAGGCCACATGTTGATCTAAGTATACGTCACATATTGGTCACATCTGATTTGCTTTCATCCTAGGAAGCACGGATACTCCAAAATCCTCAACATATTCATATCCAACATGTATTCGTATCTGATACTCTAAAGATACGCATATGTGCCCACGGTTTGTTGGAGAATAAAATTTTCTTTTGAACAAAAAGAAAATGAGAGAGATAGAGTTTATGGAGTAACACAGCACATTGTTATCTTTTCTCTTAATTTTTTTCTTTTTCATTTTCATTGTAATGTTTTTTTTGAATTCTTAACACTACTATAAAGACTAAACATCATTGTACATTGTACGGGTATGAATGTGCTTGTTTGGTATGTACTATTACTTTTAAATTAGTTTTAGAAATATTTTCAAACATGTTATTTATATTTTAACATAAAATTAACATTAAGTATAGATAAAAATATAATTGACATATTGTATCCTAGTTTTTCAAGAATTATCGTGTCACTGTATCCGTATAATACCAAACCTGTGTCTTGTCTCAGTATCCATGTTTCCTAGCTTCCATCCCATCTTTTTTCTTTTTCATTTTTTTGGGGTCTTGCTCAGTGGGAAATCTCTAGTGAAACTTCCAACTCATTTATCAAAATGTGACCAACTTAAAACCATATAAATCAATGACTTAATGATTGGTTTCTTCTTTTACTTTGTCTACTACTGCTGCTGTGGTCATGTTCATTAAGCAAAGAATGATCGGACTTTTGAAACTAGGTGGTTTGGGCTCTACTAACCCTTCCGTTGGCTGGAAATTGATTGTACCGAGTATACTAATGCCATGTGGCATAATTTCCAAACATTGTCATCTCGAGTGTTTACCCTAGCTGTAGAATTTCAACAATATCACCATCCCTTGAGGGAGGACCTCTACTGCCATAAAATATCCTTAATTCACTGCGTGTGTCTACAATGTGAAACCTAGACAAAAAATAAGGTCAATTTGACGTGGGCCAAGGTGCATCTCATAGTACTAGCAGTAATAAGTAGTTGGAAGAGGAAGACGCGTGTTGTTTGACATATATGATGTACAACCTGCATCATCTTTTGGAACATGCCAAATCATTATAAGCTCCCCCTAACATGCATGGGCACGCCAAACTTTTTTTTGGGTGGCATGATTGTAGCCATTCAAGTGTTAGCGTAAGCATTAAGGAAACAGATCACATCTAAGGGGAGAAAGCTGAAATCAGAAGTTGACTGTCACTGTGTGTGTGCGTGAGAGAGGGAGAGTGAGTGAGAGAGCACCAATGAGGCAATGAAATCAGTACTCTTCGTTGAGTAACCTAGTTTACTTTTATAAACCCTCCTAGTCCTGTCTCTTCTACATTCTCCCATACATCTATATACATACTTAGGCCTAAATTAATTTAGGCTTACAGATGAAAAAAACAACATGGGTGTTTGTAGTGTCAGTATGTCTGGAAAGACGAGGGAACCCCTGTTCTCTTTGAGTGGATTACAACTAGTATTGTCTAATAAGTACTTTTTATGTGAGTGGATTATATATGTCAAAGGTATGCTTCATTTGTTTATTGCAACACAAACCCATACTTATAAAATAAACAATACCACCTTTTCCCCTTAATGAGTGGAAGGTGTAGTTTATAAAGTGTGATTTCAGAACTAATTTTTTTAACATCATATTGATGCTGACGCTGGTGGACGTAGTTAAGGTCCTTAAGAAGGGTATCTAAGGATTTCTCTAATCTCTTAATTAAAACTAAATATACATAAAGTTATATTAAAACCTATAGTTTTCAATGAGACCATACTGAAGCATGTCTCCACTAATCCCACTTCATGTCGCCGGGAAATGCTACATTTCATAAAGTGATGGATGGTTTTACTAAGTTTTATATAAATAAACAAAGAGATATCTGAGGGCGTGGGGAACTTAAGATATGGGGATCTTGAATAGAAAAATTTTGGTACAAGGTGTTCAAATAAACTTGTCTTAGTGCATGTAAATACGACAAAGACCAACCAAAGTAATGAAATTGAAAAATGAGAGAGCATAGATAGAGTTGGAGTGCCACAAAAGCAAAAGAAATAAGAGTTGGAGTGCATGAGATTAATAAGCATGATTTCCCTAATAATTGATGCATTATGAACAAAATACAGTGGCATTTACTTGAAGTAGTAGCAATAACAACAATATTATTAATATTAATGGGGACTGCCCGAATCTGCTTAAACGTCCAGAAGCGCTATATCTGGATACATGTCTCATATAAGTAGGTCAGGATTGATCACTAAAGGGGGTTTAAGAGATTTTTTATTTTTTATTTTTTGGTGAGTAGGGTCTAAGAGATTATTTAGGTATTTAGGCCAAAAATTAACATGATCATATGACATTTAACCATTTGATCTGCAGATTGTCTTCATAACCATGATCATGTGCACTATGCGCTATATCTGCCTGTTTTAATATTTTTTTGTTTGTGATTTATTGAGAGGGAACTGTTATATATGCGCTTATTTTTAATATTTGTTCCTTTTTTTTTGGTTTTCTATTTTTCATTTTAAAGGGTATGTATCTGCACCCTGCTTTGCTCCTAGAGCTGAGTGGCGCTTCCAATGGTGAAGAGAATGTATTATCATTATAATGTATAAAATATAGAAGTAGTGTTAGCCTTTCCATTGTAGCCTTGTAAAACTGTATTTTAAATGTAATTAATTTGAAAAGAATTCTACTTCTAGAGAGAGTTCTTTTTTCTTTTTCTTGCTTTATTATTATTTTTTTTTTGGGTATTCAAACTTCCAAAGCAGTCTGCTGATCTTTTTATTTCTTAATGCCAACCAAAAAGATGCATCAATTATCACACACTCTAATCTATTTGAACTAATTATCCAAAAAAAAAAGTGTATTTGAACTACACTACATCTATATGTCTATGCATGTGTTTGATGTGTTCGTATGTACATGTAAGTGCTTTCTAAACTTACAAGTGAGCCCACTTATAACCACGTATCGGCAGTTTCCATTTAATGTCATTTAAGTTTGTTGTAGAGAATTTGTTCTCAATGAGATAATAACTACAATCTCGCTAAGACTTGCAAGATTTCCAAAAGCAATATGGCCAATCAAGTGGTTATGTTGAGTAATTTTTATAGTCCATTTTTTTTTTCATACTGAGCCAATCAAAATGCTACACGTCTTCTTGCAAGGGTACTTTAGTCAATACATGGGGTAGCGGAGGGTCATTTACCTGTCACATAACCCTAGCATATTGACCAAAATGCACTCCTTGTAATGTAGTCTGTTAACAGGAGCAAAATCATCAGTGACCAAGAGTGGGTTGACCAATGTGTGACCACACCATGAGCTGACATGAGGAGTGTATAAAGTTAAAATCTAATTTTTTTTCATGTGTCAGTCTGTGGTGTACGTCACATATTGGTCACATCCAATATGCTTCCATCCCATCCTCCGTTTTTTTTTTGGGTTGGGTGGGGGGAAGGAAATGGGGCGTGAAAGTCCCATCTTGTTGTTCAGTGGGAAATCTATGGTGAAGCTTCCAACTCATTTATCAAAATGTGACCAACTTAAAACCATGTAAATCAATTACTTAATGATTGGTTTATTCAAGTCTACTACTACTGCTGCTGCTGTGGTCATGTTCATTTGCTTGACCAAAGAATGATCGGACTTTGGACACTAGGTGGATTGGGCTCTACTCAAAACCCTTCTGTTGGCTGGAAATTGATTGTCTCCAGTATGTCAATTCTCCAAACATCGTCATCTTGAGCCTCCACCCTAGCTGTAGAATTTCAACAATAACACCATCCCTTAATTAAGGGAGGACCTCTACTACCATTGAAGTATCCTTAATGCACTGCGTGTGTCTAAAATGTGACACATAGACATTAAAATGGGGACGGGTGATTATCAGCTTTTTTGTCTATATGTCGCACTATAGATGCACACAGTGCGTTAGATCATTAGTGCCATCCTTATGAAACAAATGGTCAAACCTGTAACTTGACACAATCTAATGCTTATTCACTCAACCTCCCAGCTCGACTCAGATTTTTTCAGGTGAAACTCGATCCAAGTTAAAAGTAAATTAAGTGAGCTTTCTAATACCGAACTGTCTTTGGAAACTCTAATCAATATTCTTTACACCAAATCAAATACTAACAAAATATGTAATAAATATCACAGGGCTTGGGTTGCATGGGGTTGCGAGAGGCCTCAACCCAACCTAAGGTCAATTGACTATCTCTTAGTACCAGTGGTAGTATTAGTTGGAAGAGGAAGACGTGTGATGTGTGATGTGTGATTTGTATGATGTGCAACCTGCATCATCTTTTGGAACATGCGAAATCATTACAAGCTCCCCCCAACATGGGCACCCCAAACTTTTTTTTTTGGATGGCATGATTGTAGCCATTCAAGTGTTAGCATAAGCATTGAGTAAATGGAACCCATCTATGGGGGAAAAAGCTTAAACAAGAAGTTAACTGTCACTGTGTGTGTGTGTGTGTGTGTGTGTGTGTGTGTGTGAGAAAGAGAGAGCGAGAGAGAGAGCACCAATGAAGCAATGAAATCAGTACCTCTTGGTTAAGTTCCCTAGTTTACTTTTATAAACCCTCCCAGTTCTGTCTCTTCTACATTCTCCCATACATCTATGTACATACTTGGGCCTAAATTAAAATTTAGCAAAAAAAAAACAACATGGGTGTTTGTAGTGTCAGTAAGTTTGGAAAGACAAGGTAGCCCCTGTTCTCCTTGTATATACATCATCAAACATTACAATAATAAGTACTTTATGTGAGTGGATTATCTTAAGGGAAAGGTATGTTTCTTTTGTTTATTGCAACACAAACCCATACTTATAAAATAAACAATACCACCTTTTTCCGTTAATGAGTGTAAGGTTTGGTTTATAAAGTAAGATTGATTTCAGAACTGAATTTTTTAACATCATATTGGCGGCTAGTTCTTTGGGTAGAAGGTTAAAATCAGGCATATAATCAAACGTTAAACTTGAATGGAATCTAAGGTAGCAATTGGATAGGTTAAGAAATTGTCTAGCATTGATCCAAATGGCATACATAGTGGTGCACACGTGTAGGTCGATGGGTCCTGCCTGAGAGATCTTCTAGACTTACATCTTTCAATTCGTCGATTATTTCATATTTTTTCGACCCTATAATCCAATTGTGATAATCAGATAATTAGAATCATCATGCATTGTAGTACCATGATGCTGATGCTGGACCTCGTTAAGGTCTATGAGAAGGGTATCTTAGGATTTCTCTAATCTCTTAAGTAAAACTAAATATACATAAAATTATATTAAAACCTATAGTTTTCAATGAGACCAAACTGTAGCATGCCTCCACTAATCCCACTTCATGTCACCGGGAAATGTCACATTTCATAAAGGGATGGATGGTTTTACCAGTTTTAAATAAATAAACAAAGAGATATCTGAAAGCGTGGGGAGCTTAAGATATGGGGATCTTGAATAGAAAAATGATGGTACAAGTTGTCCAAATAAATTTGTCTTGGTGCTTGTAAATACGACAAAGACCAAACCAAAGCTAATGGAATTGAAAAATGAGAGAGGACATAGAGTGGGGAGTGTCACAAAAGCAAAAGAAATAAGAGTTGGAGTACATGAGATTAAGCATGATTTCCCTAATAATTGATGCATTATGAACAAAATACATTGGCACTTAAATTTGTAGCGCAATAACAACAATAGTATTAGCATTAATAGGGGGACTGTCAGAATCTGCTAAAACGACCATAAGCTTTATATCTGGATACATGTCTCATGTAAGTAGGTCAGGATTGATCACTAAAAGGGGTCTAAGAGATTTTTTTTTTTCTTTTTCTTTTTTTTTTTTGGGTGAAAATGGTCTAAGAGATTGTTTGGGTGTTTAGGCCAAAAATCAACATGATCATGACATTTAACCATTTGATCTACAAATTTTCTTTATAAGCTCTTAACAGATCTTTTTTTTTTTTTTTTTTTGCCGTCCAAACTATATTCCTGTTGGTTGTGTAGATCTCTTAGAAAAGAAACATTAATATTTGATATAAATCCGTTGCACAGTTCTCTCTCTCTCTCAGAGACACACGTGGACAACCCATGTTCTCTGCATAAACACGTGCATTTAGGCTATCAACGATTATTAGAGCTAGGTCTGCTCTGAGCTGAACATTGCAGCATGATTCGACCTTAAGCCTAAGCTTGTTCAGCTGCCAACGATTGGTTGACCTAAGCTTGCTTAGCTAAATTGACTCATCCTTGAATCCATTGTCACTATAGGCATTGAGTCTCAGATAGGCTTACAAATTTTGAGCCTGAATGGACCCAGTATCTCAACTTGACTAGACCAAGCCTAGCCCATTCCTTGCAGAAACTTGGCCAGAACGAACATGTATACGGACTGTAAATGCCTTCCCCACGGTCACTGGATCAGCATACAACAAGAGCACCCACAGGCCACAATCTCCCAAAGGTTTTACTTTCCTTAGAAACTGACAACCAAGTTTTTTTTTGAATATTTATGGCATTTATTCAAGTTCCAACTTCCCAAGACGGAATTCAGGGACTTGGTGAGCACAGCCAACGTTCAGATTGGTTATGATTTTAAACAAAATAGAACAGTTCAAAATTCCTAAGCTTGACCAACCAATCTCAGTTCACTCAGACTTCTTAGTGAATTCCAATAGTGAGGCTTTTTTAGCACACCAT
>JAOXJP010027699.1:0-16978 GCA_025762735.1 Platanus orientalis
ATCCCATTGTGGCTACAAAAGCCTGGAAAACTCAAATGAAATGATTGCATTACAGGTGGCTGCCAAACGCAGCCGAAGATTTACATTAACCACTTATAGAATTTTAAAATAATCATTACAACCACAACCCAAAACAAAACATTATTAATTGCCGACGTATTCTTATGTTTCCCTCCTTTGAATACAAGTTTGTCAACTTTATCCACAAACTTTTCTCCTTTGTCCTCAAGGTATTCTATTTTACGTTCTAGTTTACTGATTATGTGAATGTCCTGGTAATCGCAGTTGTAGACTTCAATTGTATAGAACATAATTAACTTGTCCGCCGCCACAGATCAGAACAGAATTTCTAGTCAAGCTGCGCACTAAACATGTGATGGTAAAGACATAGCTTGATTAGGTTTTTGATAAAGCGGTTTGTGTGTTTCTTCAATGTTAGTTGACATGAGGGCAAGGTCCAGATATTGATGGGCAGCTTGTCCTCATCAAATCGTAACAGTTCCATAATAAGAACTTCATGGGAATCTTCAACATTGGAGAATAGCGCTTTGCTCTTGTTGTGCTTGAAAGCAATTGCTCTCTCCCTCTTGCCTCATTTGTAGCTTTGCTCTAATTTCATCTAGTGCTTCTTAATTATCACATCAGCCTTCCTGAAAATTAACAAGATGACCAATAAATATAATATGAAAATGAAAATAATTTCTTGAAATGATTAAAAAACCAGTAAAGAAAACATTTGATTAATATTCCATCTATGACAATTTATCATACCCCCACTTGTTTCAAGTGATCAGCCTTGTTGTAATGATCATTCAGTAGCTTCTGCAAAGTCTGCCCCACCATTGACATCTTCACATGTCGAGCCCCCATACGGGCTTGAAGTCTAAAAAGTGTGCCTCCATGCACCTCAGTGTCACTGCAGCCTACTTCCTCACCACACTCTTTAATGCCCTCAGTGTTCTTCTAGCCTACGTTTTAAATCCAACACCCACTAAATAAAAAGGTAATTCAAAAGGAATTTCTATATTTCCAACATAAAAAAGGTAAATTATAGAATGACCCCTAAACTAATCTGATAATATATTGATTTGCTTTCGACTATCAATGATTCCATGGATCCCTTTTGGTTCACACTGTTGATTTCAAAAAATACTCTTCTACCATCAATTGTTCATTGTTGACCGTTAGTGAAAAGAATCACGTAACCTCATTTTTTTCTTAAACCCAAAACTATCCTAACGGCACATGAGGTGTTTTATGATGACCAAATTACCCTTAGCTGAAACCAACCTGACACCCTCTCCCTCTTCTTCATCGACATCTACATCGCTCTAATCACTGCCAAAAATCCAGAAATCTCAGAAAAGAATCATCTACATGCGAAAAATTGTCTACGCATGTATTTTCTTCACAGGGGAAATACATTGTTCTCTTGCCATTCACGTTCAGGTGCAACGATCAGATTTTCATTCGGTATCCTTCGGAGAACTTGGTTAAGAAATCAGGATTATTAAACTCGGACAAATCATTTGTGGGGACAATCATCGTCTTCTCCGTGGCTGCTTGGTTTACCGAATAATCCCTTCCACATAGCCAAATCACACGAATAGAACTGAATCTGACGGATGAGCGTGTAGCCCCTCCAGGCAGTGATCGGGAGTGGTACCTGCTTCTTTGCTGGCGGGCATTTCATTTGTCAAGGAAGAACGAGTGGGCCCAATCCCCCAAACCGGCTTACCAGATTTTAGTGTAAAATAGAGCATACCAATCTAATCAAACTCTACACTGTATTGAACGAAAGCCCATTAGATCTTAACCCTAATTAGATCTCTCTTTGGAAATAGATGGACTAGGGATCAATCCCGGTAGCGTTCTTGGTATTTTTTGTGAGCTGGGATCGGTGAATTTGAGACACTTCGGGAAAATCTACCAAGAATTCATCGGAATCTGTTTTACAAGGGAGGTTCAACCAGACACAGTAATAAGTGGCCATTATTGAATATTTTAAACATTCAGTAGCTGGCGAATGCCCTGTTTCCTGTTTTGGGAAACAGAGTAATCGTAGATCTCCTGAACTTTTCTGCACCTTTCCCATTTTGTGAAATCTCACCTAACCCTGTTGCCTTCCTTTGAGCCCAAA
The DNA here is from genome assembly GCA_025762735.1 of Platanus orientalis. NCBI lineage: Eukaryota > Viridiplantae > Streptophyta > Magnoliopsida > Proteales > Platanaceae > Platanus > Platanus orientalis. The sequence goes on from JAOXJP010027699.1 coordinate 2,141, forward strand.
GTGAATCACTTGCATTGTCGACCTCTTTTCCCCTTTTTATTTATGCATCAGCTTCTTGGTCCTAAGGACATGTGAAAATGGCCAAACCATGAAACCTTTTGCTGCCCTATGCATATGACCCAGCGTCTCAGCTACTGAACAGGTCAGCTAGCTTTGACCTGGGAGACATGGAAGTGGGTGAATGAAATTGAAGGTGGGGAATATGCCACTCTCTCCCTCTATATATATGTTGAACGTGAAGAGGGCAGTAGTTACTGGTGTTGGTGTTGTAAGAAATTTGAAAAAGAGAGGAGCGTGAGTGAGCTTAGAAGTGGGTGGTTGTTCTTCTATTTTACTGCTGAAGAGAGAGGTTAGAAAGGGTCTTCAGAAAACTTGAAGAAGAGAAAAAGATGAAATGCTCCTCTTTCAAAGGGCAGTGGGTGTTCCACGTTTTGATGTTCCCTCTTCTTCTTTCTCTATAGCTCACCAACTCTCTCATTCCTATCACTCACTGATTCACCACAGTTCCCTTTTCATTTTATGACTGTAGAGGACTCTGGCTGAGGCCTTGAGTTCTCCTGTTGAGACTTTGGTTTTTGCCTTGAGGTCTCTAGTTACACACTCCTCTGAGATAGCCATCTCCTTTGGGAGAACTAGCTTGTCTCAAAGAGTTGAGTGAACTCAATACTCCGTATTGTTAAAATACACTACATAGCTTAAGTTTATCATTTATTCAAACACTAATGGAAATGTTATGCTATTGAATTTTCAACAATCATAAGACACAGTGACTCTGGGCTTTAAGTAACAGTAAAAGCTTATTCGTCTCTACTAGAGAGTGCAACTCCATAGCGAAATAAAGGTTCTACTCAAGTGGGATTGTATCCTGGAGTTAACTTGGCCAAATCCGGCCAAATCCCTTACACAATACTAGGAGGCCTTGAATCTCTTCAAGAAACGCAAAAATAGTACCTTCTTTGTCTCGGATGAATCAGCATTAAAAACATACTTTAAAAAAACTCAAAGTTTGAACTTCAAGTTAAAGTGCACGAATGACAGTCTAAACCCCGCGAATAACAAAGTTAAAGGAATGTGAATGACCCAGAGCAAAGTGCGCGAATAACCTAGTCTAAAGCATGCAAATACGGAGTGCTCTTATGCACGAATGACTGTGCATGAATGTTAGTGTGTGAATGAAAGTGCGTGAATGAACGATTTTATGCACGATTATTCAAGCACATTATGCGATTGCCCCAATTTGCATTTGAAGTTTCTTGTACTTGATTTCCTGTCCAAAAAATCAACAAATTGAAGATATATCTTCTCCCTTTGTGCAACCAGGGACCTTTCACTTTGAATTTACCTGGTTCAATGGAGAGAACTTTGAGAAATGAGAATAGAAGATTTAGTTCACACTGAAATAACTGAATATCCACTATGTCTTAACTAATGCACCTTGATGAATATCTACTGATTCCATCTAAAAATGAAGCAACACTTGATGAAATTAATGCCACTCTTGAAGCAAACAAGAATTGGGACGTAGCCAACTACAAGTGCAACCATATGATTTTAAAGACGCTTTCTGATAGCCTCTTCAATCAATTCATCAAGAAGACCAAGACTACAAAAGAACTGTGGGTTATCGTAGTCAAGGTTTATAAGGGCAAAGCTACTAGGAGCAAAAAATTCAATGTACAAAGCTACAGAGAATTCAAGATGGTGGATAGCAAGTTAGTTCTGGAACAAACTAGGGATTTCTAAAAGATTGCCGATGCAATCACTACTGCAGGGATGTTTTTAGACTCTATATTTCACATCAACGGGTTGATTTCCATATTGCCTCTATCATATAAAGATTACAAGACTAAGCTCATGCATGAAACTGAGGACATAGAGCTTCACACTCTGATGCACGATCTTCGAGTGGAAGAACTCGCAAGAAATAAAGGACAGAAGCCTGAGCCAACTGAGAAGGCTCATGTTGTTGAAAATAAGCCTAAGGGTCAATTCTTTATAAAGAGAAAAGATTTCAAGAGGACTGACAAGGGACATAAGAATCCCTATGAAAAGTATTATGAAGAGATAAGGACTAGGATGCACTGCTATGTCTGTGGCAAGACAGGTCACCTGGCAAAAGCCTGTCACCAGCGAAAGCATAGCAATGATCGACGTAGCAAGAAGAAGAACAAAGACAAGTGTAAGGTCTAAGATGACGAGCTTTCTGCTATTGTAACTAAGGTCAACATGGCAGGAGAGGAGACTGATTAATAGATCGACAATGGTGCCACTAGGCACATATGTGGCAATCGAACATTATTCACTACCTATCAAACAGTGGGGGAAGGTATGAACATGCTCATGGGAAACTCCTCATCCTCTCAGGTCATCGGAAAAAGCACAATAAAGTTGCAATTTACCTTTGGGAAGATCATTACCCTCAAAGAAGTCCTGCAAGACATCAGGAAAAACCTCGTCTCTAGATCATTGCTAAGAAAACATGGCCTCAAGCTGGTGTTCGAGTCTGATAAGTTTGTACTCACCAAGAACAAAATGTTTGTAGGCAAAGTATTTGCCAAATATAAAATGTTCAAGCTTAATGTTATGAATGAAATGCCTTCTACTTTTGCTTACTTGATTGAGTCTTGTGAATTATGGCATAGTAGATTAGGTTATGTTCATTATAACAATGTCAAATACATGTCTAATCTAAGACTCATTAGCAATCTCGCCAATACAAATAATGAGAAATGCATTGTATGCAGTAAATGCAAAGTCACACGCACTTCATTCAAAAGCATGCAGAGATCACTTAATGTGATAAACATAATATATACCGACATTTATGAGATGACGGAGACTCTGTCCAGAGGAGGGAAAAGATACTTCATAACCTTCATTGATGATACATCAAAATACACCTATGCATACCTACTAAGAACTAAAGATGAAGCGTTTGAGAAGTTCAAATCTTATAAAGCTGAAGTTGAAAATCTCATTAACCTGAAGATCAAAGTATTGAGATCTGATATGGGAGGCAAGTACATGGACTCTGAATTTATCAAATTTTGTGAAGACTATGGGATCCACAAAGAGACATCAGCACCTTACACTCTGCAACAGAATGGGATTGTAAAGAGAAAGAATTACACCTTGACCAAAACGGTTAACACCATGCTGATAAGCTCTGGTTCATATCTGAACCTATGGGGTGAGGCATTGTTGATTGTCTGCCATATACTGAACAAAGTTCCTCAAAAGAAACTTAAGATTACTCCATATGAGATATAGAAAGGAAGAAAGCCCAATTTGAGCTACTTCAGAACCTGGGGATGTTTAGCTCAAGTGAAACTACCACATGAGCATACCTCCAAGGTCAAACCATGAGGAACTGATTGTGCTTTCATTGGATACTCCATGACAAGCAAAGCTTACAGATTTCTGAATCTGGAGACTCTTAGTCCACACACCATTGTTGAATCCACCATTGCTAAGTGCTTTGAGAATGTGTTTCCCTTCTAGAAGAGCTCAAAAATAGTGGGGATTGATGTCATAAACTCTAAGAAAAGAGATAGAGTGACTAAGACAACTTCGCCTCTACCACAAAGAAGTATTAGAAAGAGGAAGGAAAAGGACTTTGGTCCTAGCTTCTTTGTATGTGCTGTTGAAAGAGACCCGCTCTCCTAAAATGAAGCCATGAGATCGCACGATACAATTTTTTTGAAGGAAGCGATTGATGATGAAATGCATTCCATAATGTCAAACAACATGTGGGTTTTAGTGGATCTCCCTCAGGGGTGCAAGACAATTGGTTATAAGAGGATATTCAAGAAGAAACTTAAACCTAATGGCATAGTTGAGATTTATAAGGCCTGCTTAGTGGCTAAAGGGTTCAAAGAGAAGAAAGACTTCAACTACTTTGACACCTATGCACTTATGGCTAGAATCTTGACTATCAAGTTGCTGCTGATGGTGGTTTTTATAAAGAACCTGATCATACATCAAATGGATGTTAAGACTGTCTTCCTAAATGTTCAATTGGAAGAAGAAATCTATATGGATTAACCCAAAGGATTCATAATGTCTGGGTAAGAGAAGAAAGTGTGCAAGGTAATAAGATCCTTCTACAGATTGAAGCAAGCACCCAAGCATTGACATGACAAGTTCAAACAGACTCTCATATGCTATGGATTCACATCCAACGATGGAGACATGTGCATTTACTCTAAGACCAAAGGAGAGTTGTGTGTGATCATTAGTCTCTATGTGGATTGACATGCTCATCATCAAAACTGATGAATACTGTGTCAATGACATAAAGAGGTTTCTGTCATTTTTGTTTGACATAAAAGACCTAGGGGTTGCTAAAGTGATTTTTGGAATCAAAATCATTCAAGATGATAAACGCATTGTGATTTCACAATCCAGCTACATTGAGAAGGTACTCAAGAAGTTTGATATGCTTGAGACTGTTCTAGCATCTACCCTTGTGAATCCTAACTTTAAGTTGATGAACAACATAGGGAGTTGAGTATCACAATACAAATACTCATAGATTATTGGCTGCTTAATGTACATCATGTACTACATTGAGCCTGATATCGCCTTTGTAATAGGGATTCTTAGTAGATATACTACCAACCCAGGGAATATGCATTGGAATACATTATATATAGTTCTATGGTATTTGAAAGGAACCATGAACTATGGAATTCGCTACGGTAAAGATCCCATTATTGTCGAAGGACACAGTGATGCTACTTAGAACTTTGATCCAGATGATTCCAAATCTATGACTGCTTGGATTTTCATTTTAGCGGGAGGTGTGATCTCCTAGAAATCCAAAAAACAAACTTGCTTGACCCATTCTTTAATGGAGTTAGAGTTTATAGCCCTATCTTCGGCAGGAGAAGAGGCAGAGTGGTTAAGAAATGTCCTAGTAGACGTACCAATATGGGACAAGCCTGTGTCGGCCTTAACCATCTACTGTGACAATCAAACTGTCATCTTTAAGGTAGACAATGAGAATTACAATGGGAAATCTAGGATTGTACGCCTGAAGCACAATCATGTGAAGGGTCTTATCACAGATGGCATTGTGGCCGTATAATATGTGAAGTCCAAGGAGAACTTCAAAGATTCGCTCTCAAAAAACCGGAGCAAGGAGTTAGCCTCCAGTACATTGAGAGGAATGGTTGAAAGCCTGTAAGGTGTATTTTGACTAGACACCCAACCTAACTACTCAAGGTGTAATGAGAAACCAACCTGACGGCTTAAAGTTCAATGAGAAAACATGTCAAATGTATTACCCACCTGTAAGCACAAATTTCAATTAACGAAATATGTCCCTTCTTATGGTTAGCCTACAAATGTAATTCTTGTAGATGAAATGTGTGGTTCTTACAAAAGGTATTTCCTATAGAACATGTGCTTGTTACCTGTGAGTTAAACTCATGGATGATGAAGGATGAGAATGTGAATCTCTTAATGAGATATATAGACCCAGATTGGGTTAGGGCTTGCAAAAGCTTCTGTTAGAAGACTCACCTATCTGAGTGTAGAAGCTGATCACTTCCTATGAGACTCAGGCTGTCTCTATAGCACTTCGGTAAACCGGGGTATAGCAAGACCTTAAATGCTAATCTATTTATGAAAATGAGTAAAGCCTTGCTGGGAGGATTGTGCGTGTGAGAAGTTTTGGCTGTCAGAAAACTCAGTTCAAGGATCTATCCATTGATATAATTCAAACATGCTAAAACCTGTTTACACTATGTAAGGGTTCAAGGTTGACACCACCTTTTACTTATGCACGGGGACCTCACTTAAAGCCTGTTATAAAACCATTAAATAATTGTTCAAAATAAGTGGGGGATTGTTGAATATTTTAAACATTTAAGAGCTGGTGAATGCCTTATTCCCCGTTTCGGGAAATAGAGTAATCACAGACATCTTGAACTCTTCTGTGCCTTCCTTTGAGCCCAAATTGAATCACCTGCATTGTACATCTCATTTCCCTTTTTTACCTATGCATCAGCTCCTTGGTCTTGAGGACATATGAAAATGCCCAAACCATGAAACCTTTTGTTTCCCTATGCATATGACCCAGCGTCTCAACTGCTAAACAGGTTAGCTAACTTTAACTTGGGAGACATGGAAGTGGGAGAATGAAACTAAAGGTGGCGAATGTGCCACTCTCTCCCTCTATATATATGTTGAATGTGAAGAGGGTAGTAGTTACTGGTGTTGTAAGAAAATTTGAAAAAGAGAGGAGTGTGAGTGACCTTAGAAGTGGGTGGTTGTTCTTTTGTTTTGCTGCTGAAGAGAAAGGTTAGAAAGGGTCTTCAAAATGTGAAGAGAAAAAGATGAAGAGCTCCTCTTTCAAAGGGCAGTGGGTGTTCCACGTTTTGATGCTCCCTCTTCTTCTCTCTGTCTCTCTATAGCTCACCAACTCTCTCTCATTCTTATCACTCACTGATTCACCACCGTTCCCTTTTCATTTTATGATTGTAGAGGACTCAACTAAGGCCTTGAATTCTCCTGTTGAGACCTTGGTTCTTTCCTTGAGGTCTCTAGTTACACACTCCTCTTGAGACAGCCATCTCCTTTGAGAGAACTAGCTTGTCTCAAAGAGTTGAGTGAACTCAATACTCAGTGTTGTTAAAACACACTACGTAGCTTAAGTTTATCATTTATTCAAGCATTAATGGAAATGTTATGCTGCCGAATTTTTGACAATCATAAGACACAATAACCCCAGGCTTTAAATAGTGGCGAAGGCTTATTCGTCTCTACCAGAGAGTGCATCTCCGTAGCGAGACAAGGGTTTTACCTGAGCAAGATTGTATCCCAGAGTTAGCTTGGCTGAATCCCATGCACAATACTATGAGGCCTCGACTATCTTCAAGAAATATGAAAATGACACCTTCTCTATCTCGGATGAATTGACATTTAAATATACTTTAAGAAAATGCAAAGTTTGAACTTTAAGTTAAAGTGTGCGAATGACAGTCTAAAGCATGTGAATGACAAAGTTCAAGGTTCACGAATGACCAAGTCAAGTGCACGAATGACCCAGAGCAAAGTGTGCGAATAACCTAGTCGAAAGCTCACGAATACAGAGTACTCCTGTGCGCAAATGAATGATTTTGTGCACGATTAAATTGTGTGCGATTGTTCAAGCACATTGTGTGATTGTCCCAAATTGCATTTAAAGTTCCTCCTACTTGATTTCCCGTCCCAAAAATCAATAACCATACCGGTTATACCATCACCATTAAACACCAAATGAAATACACCAAGATCTTTGCAAAGAGGAGGATGGTTGTTTTGTTGATCGGTGATGTGAGAGATGAGCCATTTGAAAGAGGATTTGACAGAGAGTGTGGCTTCGAGGAGGCGAATGATTAGTGGGTAAGGCATGATGTTTGTGTTTTCTGAGTCTGATCGGGGCTGCAGAAGGGCTGATAGTGGTGTTGGGAGGGAGCCATGGCCAAAGTTTCTTGATGTTGAGGGGGTGTTGATGAAGGTGATGATGTAGCCTCTTGTCTGCAGAAGGTACCAAATCAGGTTGTTTATTCACCTAATGTCAAGAAATGGAACCATATAGTAGCCATCTTCTCCTCTCCATCTTCACCACTAAAGACCAAAACACCCAGATTTTTCCCTCTTTATTCATCTACCGCCCATTCTAGGGCTTGAAAAGCCTCTTGTATATTGGGTTGGGGACTAGGGATGCAAATGAGTCGGATTCGATGCGGATAGTAGTACATCTGAATTCGGCTCATTTCTTTTCCATGTATATCCGAATTCGATTTTTATCCGAGCGGATATTTGAAAAGCATATTCGAATTCGTATTTGTTAAGTTTATTAGATATCGGATATATTCGATTAATTATAAATAGATATCGGATATAATTAAATATTCGATTAATAGATATCTAGATATTAAAAATTTAAAAACTTTTTATATGATACAAAAATAGGGTTTAGTGTAGACCGTTGGATTCGTTTTGATCCAATGGTCTGCACTCATTCTCTATATATATTTATAATATTAAAAAATATATTACATATATTTGTTATATTAGCCGGATATCGGATAATAATCAGATATGGATAATTAATTGAATATTAAATTGAATTCGGATATTATCTATGACAAATATGTCTACATCCAAATTCGTTCATTTATAATCGGATACTTTTAATTGAACGGATATTTAATTGAAATGGGTACATGTATATCCGTATTTTCTTTAAACGAATACAAAAATGAACTGGAGTCGGATAATAATTGGATACTTGCATCCCTAGTTCATCCACCTTTGCAATATACTCCCACTTTAATTATCACAGAGAGAGAGAGAGAGGTTTTGGATGTTCATTGGAAAGATGCATGAACCTTAGATCTGTTGGGGAGGAAGCAATACAAAAGAACTAGTACTGAGTGGAAACCCAAATCCCCATTCATCAAATTTTCTCTCTTTTCCTTAATATATTTGTCTTATACTCTTTTCCTTTGCATTTTGGTTCTTCATATTCAAACCTCATGGTAAGGGGAAAAAAAAAAAGGCAATTTACATTTTGAAGTGTATGTCTCCATTATGTTGCGGCATCGACGTCCTTTTTTGTTCCTATTTTTTGCAAAAATGGTGTGGGCATTAGTGTCGGTTTTAAGCTCCCTTTATTGGAAGAACTTGGAATCAATATGGCAGAAGACGGATCCTATGGGAGCAGCGGCTTATGGTGGTGGCAGAGGATGTAGCGGCGGTGGTGGTTGGGGTGGGATAAGGGGTAGTAGTGATGGTAGCTGGGGTGGGATAGGAGGTAGCACCGGTGCTGGTGGTGGGAAAAAAGAGGTTACAGTACTGCTGGTTGTGGTGGCAGCAGAGGAGGTAGCGACAATGGCGGTTATGATGGTGGTGGAGGAGGTAGAGTGATGGAGGTAGAACAGGAGCATAAACATAAAAAAGGATGAGGAAGGAAGAAGAAGATTACGATTTGGGTTTTAATTCATTAAAGATATTTTTGAAATTTTAATTAATATATTTTATTTATTTAAAAAATGGATTTAAAACAATGGGTATCATGATAAAATCACATTCATGCTAACTTTGTAACTAGAATAGTTTTAACATAGGAGTTTTTGGTATTATTGATAGTTGATGGGGGAGACTGTATATTATTAGATAGTCCAAAGGGTCATTCTGTAATTTACCTTAAAAAAACTGTTGTGCTAGGTAAGCTAAATGAATAGAAATTGTGTGCCAAATGAAGCTCAAGCTCTTGGTAAGTACCTTCCAACAAAAACTTCAGAGGTCCCTTCTTCTCCCAAGACGTTCACCGGCGAGATCAATGGCGGCAGCAGTGGCAGGTATTTACCCAGATCTGGGCAAATCGAAACAAAATACCAGACCTCCTTCTTCGTTTAACTTCCTCTTCTCTTGCATTGGTTGCCAGCGAGTATCCACGGCTGTGGCAGGTGAACACTTTCCTGAGTTGGTCGGTAAAGAGGAAGGGGGCCAAATCTAAACGTGTAATGCTTTGGTTTCTTAGGGATTTATCGAATGCTTAACTTAACCACAGCAGTGCAGTACCCACATTCCGCTTAACAAAGCCCTAACCAAAGCCCGTTCTGATTTTGTGGTCTTTTCGTTTTTTGACTACGTGTCATCTACACAGCTTGTTCGCGTTAGCCAGGGGATAAGTTATCGCATAGAATACGCTCTCTTATTTGGGTGGTTCAACACATTCCAGCTTTTGTGCACTCAAAATCCGTGCACAATGCGTGTGCACAGACCAAGGAGAAGATACATCAGTGCCGAAAAGTGATAAGCACACCCCCAAATCAGCGCTGATGTGTCTACACCCTGGTCTGTGCACATGTATTGTGCACGGATTTTGTGTGCACAAAGCCGGGCTCTCAACATAGACATGTTACACTCCAATCGTGAGGTTGAATGTGGTTAGGAAACCCTCGGGACAAAGTAAAGAAGTCTTAGAGATCCCGCCACCTAAGTAATGGTCTCCAAATGTGCAAAATTGATGTCTCTCCTTTTCTTTTTCTTTCCCTCTAGACATTTTTTTTTTTTTTTCCGTTAAGTACATGGAAGTTTTAGTATTCTTCTCCTTAGACTCAACATCGATAGTATATGCTTCCAAATTATATCTATAAAAACACAACAAAAACCAAAGTAATCAAAATTTTCTCTGTTGTTCCAATAGAAACAACATTGGGATACTCAAAGAATTTTGAGTTCGCACAATGGTTTTGAGTTGGAAGTCTTTTAGTCAGGACACACCATACAATGAAACTATGCTTTGGGATGCTGTTAGGAAACCACACCATATCCCACCATTCCACCTTTAGAGAAAGGTTATACATGGTTTTTTAGGATGATGTTGTTGGGAAATTTCTCGGATTAGGAATCCATACAATGTGATTCTCCTCATCTAGTGCAGCCGTTCTATTTGAGGCAATTTTTCCCATGCTTATTCCCTTAAGAGAATGGAGGTGGCCTGATCAACATACCATTCACCATTACACGTGATAGAAGACACTACAGTCAGCTTGTTAAATCTAGCATCATATTGGATTCTGCTACCAAGCTGATTCATTAGAATTCGATCAGGATGCCATTTATCAATCCACAATTTAGTGCGTTGGCTATTCCCTATAATATGTGATATTCTTCTCAACTAGTCCTTTGGCTTCAAGATCTTTCTCCACACCCAGGAGGTATATATGTCTTGACATTTGTTTGGATATATGTCTTATTTTGAGATTAAAACACTTGTAACCCAGAAGACCATGAGTGATTGTGATTGTCTATAGCGTGACACACAAAAAATATCAACCTTGCTAGCAGGCTGTTGATTGTATAGGAGAGTGACTGGGGCAAAGGAACCTTTGCCGGTAAAAAATCCTGGTGGCAAGTGACAGTAATATTCACTGCATGTCACGTCGTAAAGGGTTTTGAATTTTGAAAAGAAACTGTAAATTATTTTGTGATGTGACATGCATTAAACACCGCCACCACTTGCCTTGCCACCAGGTATTTACAGAGGATCCTTGTGCTACCATGAACTATTGTGGGTGTCCTTTTGATAAAAAAGATTTCAATCCTTGTGCTACCATGAACCATTGTGGGTGTCCTTTTGATAAAAAAGATTTCAATCCTTATGCTACCATGAACCAATGTAAGTGTCCTTTTGATAAGAAAGATTGTAGTCTTGGAGGTATCAAAAGCTTTGAACATTCTTGGTCAAGAACTGAAGACCCATTTCAACATTATGGGCTCGTTTATACTTAGCAACACCACATTCCATTCAGGAATACGGATGCAAGTCACTATGAAAAAACAAAAAAGCTTAAAGTAGCATTAGAAGATAGAATTAACGTATTCTTTACAAATGTCTGACTGCACATGTTTAATGTTCAATGGAGAGTTTCTCAATTAAGTGTTTTGAAATACAATCTAAACACCTCAGATTCCTTAACTAAGGGATAAATCCAGGTAAACTTTGATTATTCATCCACAAGATTAATTAGTATCACTAGACACAATTTGAAATTGTTTTGATACTAATTGTGTCTATTGCGTTGGCCCCTTTAAATCGGTGTAGATAAGCATAATAGGAACATCATTAAAAATAAAATACCCGAAGTAATTATGTGCGTTGCTAACAATATAACTAGATCAATAAAAAAAAGTAGAAAATATAGTCCAACACAGTCAAGGCACCTGTTCTTAAGTAATAAATCTAAAATGCGGGGACCATAGTGGTCCAAATGCCTATATCAGGAAAAATAATAAAGGAAGGTGGTCCAAACACTTCAGTTACGGTTTGCTTTTAGTTTTCTACAATCAAAGAGAAACTCAATCATTTATGAACGTCAACCAGGAGTGACACAGGTGAAGATGCCAGCTTGCTAAGTTGGTAAAGTCTGTGGGTGTTGTACCATGGACCTGGGTTCAAAACCTGTCTTCATCTACTTACCTATCAAAAAAAAAAAAGGAGTGACCCAGGTGAGATATATGCCACCTGTAGCTGTAGTTATCCCTTCCTTAAGCATGCTCCGGTTGCATTTGTCAAAAGCCCCAAAGATAGAAACGAAAATGAATTCAATCTCCTTAATGACTTTAGATACAGAAAAGTCTGCTCTTATAAACTTAATGGACATGTAAAACATTCTTAAGATAAAAACAAAAAAAGAGGGCGTTACCATTGCCAACAGCAATCTGGTTAGTACCCTTGTACTCAGAACAAAGAGTTAGGTTGACGATATTGAAGGAGTGAAGGTTAGTATTGCCAATTTTTAAATATCAATTTGATCATTAATAATGTCATGTAATTTTGATAGGGTTAATGTCAGTGGTTAATTTATTAGGAGGTGAAGACAGGTTTCGAATTAGTTTGTGCTACGAACACCCACAGACTTAACCAACTTAGCTAACTGGCATCTTCATGTCACCTTGATTCATAGCTAAGGAAGAAAGCGACTTGGCCGTTGATAAAATAACAAGATCCCTAGTCTGATATGAGAAATTACGGCTTGGATTTTATACGCCGACCCTATCCTCCTCTAACCTCCGCTGAGGGTCAAATGGGCGGAAACATCAGTGTCGAAAGTGATTTTCACGTTTTGGGGGCGTGTGTAAATCACTTCTGACGCTGATGTGGCCGCCCCTTGACCTTGGCGGAGGTTTGCATCGGGGTAGAAAATCCTCGCTAGAGAAATTATGGCGTTGAGTGCTGTCTTCCTTGCTGCACCACTTATTTCGCAAATGAATATGCAATGAAGAGCAAATGTAAGGAATTGGTGTTGATTTTCGAGAAGGGGAATCAAATTGGATGTGCTTCAATCGCGGAGTATCAGATAATCGCGTAACAGTTTAATCAATCACACACTTCTAACAATCGTGTAGCGGTTTAGTCAATCACACACTTCAGACAATCATGTAGCGGCTTAGTCATTCACGTGTTTGGTCAATCACACAATTGAAAAACCAAGGTATACTCTGATACTAATTGAAATTCTCGAAATGGATCCTAAAGGGGGGGTGAATAGGATCCTTAAAGTATTTATTAAATTCTTTTAATTATTTATTCAACCCTTTTTTGGTTTACTTAATTTTATTTTAGTTAATTATGTAGCAGAAATTCTTTTAATTAAATAAATCTTTTTTCTATGAATTTATCATAGACCACGGGGCTCTATCATGCACTATAGAATTGTCTATAGTAGAGTGGGAGCAGGGCTGATAAATTCCCTAAGGTTGCTTGATTAATATTTTTATATTCACCTTAGTTAGAGTCACTTAATGTGTCAGGCTGCTTTGCACAATAAAAAATAAATATAAACTCAAATGAATATAAAATATAAACAATCCACAACACTAAAAATTTATAGTGGTTCGGCATTCCGACCTATGTCCACTTTCCAATCGGCTCCTCAAAACTTATTTAATTTTTATTAATAGTTCACTAACTATTATAGGGAAAATTAATAAATCTGGAATTTACTTACAAGTAGCAAAAAATCCACTCCCTTGTAAGTGTGTTCCTAGTAACTCTGATGGACTAATTTCTCACTTGGTGACTCCGACAAGTGCCTTAAGAATATGCCTTTGGTGACTCTAGCAAAGACTTCCTGTTGAATGAGTATAAGAACTCCTCCTTCTTTAAGTTGCCTCTAGGATAGGCTTGATATGACTATGATACTCACAATACTATTTTTCACATTAATTTAACTATAAAATCAAGTATTCAAGTTGTCTATTCATTAGGGTTAGTGCCCCTATTTATAGAGTAGAGAAACCCATTCAAACATTCCTAATGTTTCTTTTCAAACGGTCAGAACTATAGCTATTTGAGAATATCAAGCATATCATTTTTTTCATTTTCAAAAGGATCTCGTCGAGCCGTTCAATTTGAGTACTTATGATTCATGAGTGAAAATCTAAATCAAAAGATATGGCCATTTTAAGTTGGACCATATTTCCTTTAAATACACATTTTAATTTTTTGCTAATTTTGGTTCATCATCGGTCCAATCTTATGGAACCTTTTCTAGGTTTGGGTTATCCATTTTTAAACCATTCTAAGTCCACCTAAGGTTAAGTCTACACCCAAACACCCCATTACCACTTATCATCATTTTACGATTTACCCTTAGATTCGGGGTATTAGCTTCCTTAAGGTAGCTAGTACTTGAGACTTTAGATACTTCAATGATGCTTGCGTCTCTTTGGCTTGGTCATTCCAGATTCGAGTCCATCTTCTTAGTGCTTTCCCATACTCTAAAACTTGGACTTAAATAGGTGTACAAAAATTACATCATAAAGTCTTATATACATTACCATTACATGTACTCATATTGTTTTGTGCATGGATATTGACAATACATAAAACCTAACAATCTCCCCATCTGTCAATTCCATATCAAAACAATAATAATACATATAAAGTCCTAGTACATGTATCTACCCCATAATCCCTTCTTATCATTTTTCTCCCCCTTTTTGGCATGAGTTGACAAAGGGTGGGTCCTCCCTCAAGATGTGATGTCTTTCTTGCAACACATCAAGAACAACATACATTTATTTAAAAGGTGCATTAATTCAAAAAGAATTATAACTTTAAAATATGAATTTAGCAAAAATAGATTTAACTATAGATAAAAATTCAATCCAAAAAAAAATAATAATAATAATTATTTAGCATAATTTGTCAAAAGCATAATTCAAAATGATTTTGCTATATGATACAACTCTCCCCCTTAGTAGATATACCTATTGAGATCATATAATTATGCTAATTTGGAGTTAAAAATTTTACTATAAAGCACATAATTC
>JAOXJP010027709.1:0-16977 GCA_025762735.1 Platanus orientalis
TTCCGTGGTGAAGTTTAGGGTTTTTCCCAACAAAGGAGACGATGTGTTTCTTCTCCTTGCTATTCCGCTGTGTCACCACATTTCTGATTATGATCCGTATTTGGTTCATATTCATGTACATTTACAGCAAATATGAACCCATATGTATCCGATTCGATTAAATATCCATTCGTTTAATAAATAATTGATTATCCGTTCCGACTAAATTATACCTAATGATGGCTTTAAATTAGTAGTCATACTATAATATTGTAGGTTATGTTACATTATAATAGAGTATATAAATAGGAGAATGATTGTCGGTGTTGACACAGGCCTCTATAAACGTGTCATTGATTGGCACATGATGGGTTTTTTAATTTGTCTCTTTTTGAACACCTACTTTTTCATCTGAACACTTTTTTGGACATTTTTAACCTCAAAAACATTACATGTCAACTTGTCATTCACCATACACACTACAAACACTTTTTCATCACAGAATATTTTCTTCCATATAAATACTATAAACATTAACCTTAATCCATTGCCTAATTTAACAGATACATATAAATTAACCGAATTTAATGAATTTTTGTAATAAGATATATATGTATTCATATCTGATATTTGACTAACGTAACAGATACGAATATAAACTTATGTGTATCTGATTCGATTAAATACTCGTTCGTTTAGAAAACATCCAATTATAAATTAATCAAATATGCATATACCAATATCCAGTTCATATTTGATTTATTTGCATCCCTAATTTTAGCTTGTGTATCACCAAATTTCGAGCCGTATGAGGCGAAATTTGTTGAACAAATTACCTGGCCGTTTAAGGGATAGTTTATTATTTTTATGGGTGAAGACTAATACTTCAAGTCTAAGAGCAAACCTCTAATTAACCTTAAGTTTCTCAACTTATACAATAAATGATAAGTTGCATAAATAAACAGAAGAAGAGAAGGGAAAAGATGATCTCTTTTATTGATAAATATGAGTACAAGCTTTGTTGCTTAAGTATAACTAAGTTTTGCATTACCTTGTCATAACTATCTTCAACATCAAGTTTTCTATGGTATCTTCCTTTGAAGGGATATACAGAGGTATGATGGACTTGTATCCTTCTTTTCAAAGAGAGAAAACTTGCTAAACTTTTACAGAACTTGAAGGAGATGGTGGAATGCAAATCTTACCCAAATTTGGAGAGCAATGCTTGCTTGAGAGTGCAAAGATATGACAAGAGACCCAACTTCTGATTTCGTACAGGCTTGGAGGTATTTATAGGTGCAAAGACGAGTTGGGGGAGAACCCTTGTTGAAGGAGATCTCTATCTTGTTTATAGCTTCCATGTTGAAGTGGGATTCTTCCATCCTTATCCTAGGCATATTGGTGCTTCTTTTATGCGAGAAAGCACCTCCTTTAGTCTCTTGGGTGTTTAGGGAACCTATAGGAATCGTAGTTATCCAAACTAATTGACATTGAAGGAGTTTGAGTCATTTTGGGAAGTCTGGTTTCCACAGTGCCTGAATATGAGTAATGCATTCATTCGCACATAATATATAGTGGTGAATGTGTATATCTTTGTCAATTCAAGGCCAATTCCCAACATGTATGAATGAATCTTGTAGACCCTAATTCGCTCACTTATGTATGGCGAACGACATGTAACTTTGCTATTCGCATATATTTTTTTCTACAGTTGCCCCCTCAAAAAATGGGTTGTGAGTGTAAAGAGACGGTGCATTTTTCGAAGAGAACTAATGGTTTTCAGTTGTCTTTCGAGATGCCTTCTTTATTACCTTGGGGGACTTTTCACATTCCTTGTGTTTTGAAAATTATACCCCCACGGGTATAAAATCTTTCATCTTCTTCCTCAACTCATCTTTCCCAAAGTTTGTTTTCAAAAGAAGCATTCCAGACATTTAGACTTCCAACTTCTCATCTGAAAATCATGAGTTTCCATTTCTTGATGCTTTCTTTCATTCTTTGTTAATCCTCTTCAAATCATTTGAAGTATTGTTGGACCAGAAAGCTTCTTTCTTTAAGCTTCCTGTTTTATACTTTTCTTTCCTTATTTTGCACTTGAGTTTAGAACTCGACTCTAGTTTCTTGCTTTTGAGGATTCTTGTTTTGGCAAGAGTAACATTTTGACATCAGTTTCATGTGATTTGGAGAAGACTTGAGAGTCTTAGGACACAAGAACTTTTCTTTTTAGTTTTCCAGTCATCTTCTCCGGCACCGAAAACATTGTCAACAGCCTATTCCTAGCCTTCAAGTTTGCCCTGTGAGTGTTATCTTGAGTGAAGCTACGAATAGCACACCTCACGTAATTCGTGAGTTGAGGTGCTTATCCTTTGTGCACTCTAAGATGTTGTGCGTGAGTGATTTGTGACATACTCATTCGGACATAATTTCCCACATTCGCAAGACATTCTTTTCATTCGCGGACTCAAGAATTTTGAGTTTTCTTCTTTTATCCCTTCAAAGAAATGGCACCAAAAAGAAGATCTTCTAGTGCCAGGAAGGACGTGTCTACATCTTCTGATGCATCACTCCAATGAGGATGAGACTCAACTCTTAGACCACTCCAAGGCCTACTACAAGACCAAACCACCAACATGACTCGGTAATGATAGTAATAGACTCAGACTCAGAAGATAACAACTAGCAAGGTCTGAACTTATTCCTACGATAGTTGAAAATGAGCCTGAACCGGTCCTAGAACCTGAACCAATTCCAAAAGTGTCACCAATTCCAAGACAAGGTAATTATTTATGGTAAGAGCAACATATTATTTTAGCACCTAACCCATTTCTAGTCTATTTCTTATGATGTGCAGATCTTTCTTTCAAAGATGAGATGGTTTTTCCTGACGATACTTTCAATGATAATGAGCAGAAATACTTTAGCGAGAGCATCGAATGTGCATGTAAAGCTCATGTCCAACTCTTGCGGGATCTTATTACTATAGTTCCTGTAATCACCGCATCTCCATGTAATCAAGCAAGAGCTTTGTCTTACCCGAACAAAATCGATAGATACTTCAAGAATGCAAGGCTTAGGCAAACCTTCGAGTCCCTTTTGGATTTGTTAGTGACCATAGCGCTCTCTGAAGAAATGTTAAACCTTACCCAACCAACTCCTAGGCTTGAGGCCTTTGTTGCGACGTCTAAGGCGAACATAATGACACTTCCCGCTTAGAAAGCCTTGCAGATGTGGAGTTTGAGGCGTTGGCAAACCGCTTTTATTATCTCAACCTAGAGTTTATGCAACTTTGGGATCGCTTGCATGACTGCCATGCCATTCTGGAAGACAGTACTAGTGCTTCTGAGAATATTGAGGCCTAGCTTGATTGTGCAGGCCAAGTCTATTTTGGCAACGAGGAGGGTCAATGCTAATGATGATGTGTCATAAGGACTCGTGCCCAAACATTCTAATGTTGAATCTACCTTGCAATGTCATACTTCTCTCTCCCAAGAGCTCCACCACAAGTTTCAAGCTTTTATGTAGTTCTATTAGGATTGATATGCTTGTTTCCTTTTTTTTTTTTCTTTTTGCCTTTTCATTAACGATGAAGTAAATCTCTTATCATTTTATCAATGAAAACTTTCATTTCGTAATACCAACATCTTTCTTTCATGGTTTCTTAATTTCAATAGTAGTGATATGACAACTAAAGTTTGTATCCTTTATGCCTGAACAAACATAATAGGAATCCTTAACAATTTCCCTACATTATGGTGGTCAGGTACATCAGGTTGACATTACAAGCACTGATTATGTCAGCATAGCAAAGCCAAGTATTATTCTGACATTATCAGACATTAAAAGAGCTAGGTATAATGTCGTAGTGTTCCAACCAGACTTGGCATTATGAGAGCCAAATACAATGTCTGACACCCGTATTCACATGAATGAGGACTCGAGTTTCATTCTCAAAGGTTATTCCATATGTGCGAATGAATTCCCTAAAGTGTAATTCGCAGGCTTATAGGCATGGCGAATACATAGATAGGAATTTATTTGCGGGGAATTTTCCGAAGCATAAATCGTGGCCTAGAGGAAGTGGTGAATATTAGGAAACTTTTGTATTCGCCCACTATGTGGGTCTTGAACTGTCAGATGCA
Organism: Platanus orientalis; assembly: GCA_025762735.1. Classification (NCBI taxonomy): domain Eukaryota; kingdom Viridiplantae; phylum Streptophyta; class Magnoliopsida; order Proteales; family Platanaceae; genus Platanus; species Platanus orientalis. Next base: position 4,119 of record JAOXJP010027709.1, read on the forward strand.
AAAAAAAGATGGGCATGTTTTACGAGGGTAATCATTTTGACGATGCACGTCCTTTCAATTTCCCTTTTAAAGAGGAATTTACCTTCTTGTCCTTTGCCTATGTGGCGAATGAAAGGACAAAAACACCCTAGTGAATAATCAGGCATTTTCAAATCTTGGAATGGTTGGACTACTATACCCTTATGAGTATAAAGCCTAGTTTCCCTCTTCTTTAGGCATTTTTAGAGCCCTTAGACGAAACCGCTGTTGCCGAGAGCTCAAGCTTCGTTTTCCCTGTAATTTTCACATTAAAACTTCAATCCAAGCTAACAAACCCCTTTCTTGTATCTTCACGATCATCTTGACACCCTTCTCGAGTTTTTTAGCCTATGAGAACTCCTTATGTTAGCAGTCCTTTGGCCCTCTTGAACCCAAACCCTTTTCTTGAATTTTAGGTGGGTTTCTGAGTCATATATCCATGATTCATTTGGCAACGAGTACTCATCTTATGGGAATGAGCATTTCATGAAGTTTGACTTCATTTTGATCAATTAGGGCTTAGAAACATACATGAGAGTCTAATTGTCGTCTCCAATGACAATTAGGGCTTTCGGTGAACCATTTGCCGCCTTAGGGCTGGCTTGAGTGGTTCGTGAATGGCCCTCCTTGCGTTATTCTCAAGTTAAGGCACCCACCATTCGCGCAGTCCTTGCTTAGATGAGATGTTGTGCGCGAATGAATATTTCTTGGTCATTCACAACACTTTATAGCTTTATGCTGCCCAAATTCGCACTGACCAAATCATGTGAGCGAATTGACTATGTGTGGGGCTATTCGCGCCATGATAAGCTCATTTGTGCACAAAAATCTTCATTCGTGCACTAACCTTCTTAGAAAATTTCATTATTTCTTTCAATTTTATAACATCCCCAGTTTTCTTTTTCTATGTAGTGCGATGGCCCCTCAAAGAAGAGTCCTTTATAATCGAGAATGGCGGGAAAGATTTCTCTCCGCTATCCATCAGAGCCATGAATGGGTACAAAGTTAAAGCATATTTAACCCAGATTTTGTTGACCCAATTAATGAAAATGTACCCAGTCCTCTAGACTTTATTAAAGACATCTGTAAAGGTTGGTGCCATCTGTCTGATTGTGATCGTAGAGATAATGTGAGGCGTGATACATTAATACCTTCTATTGAGGAGGGTAAAACTCCTATAGATTCTATTGTCAGCAATCTTAGGAGCTTCGTCCAAAAAATCCATCTAGGCGAGGCAAGATGGGTGACAAGGAATTTTTGAGGCTCTTCTTCTTTCACAGCTAGAAGAAATTGGGATGCCTTAATCAAACACTACCTCGATCGCTATCCTAAATAGATAAACACAGTGGGGATGACTGAGGCATTACACGGTTCTATAGGTTAATTTGTTAAACACAACACCATGTTGGCAGAGGCCATTTCCAGATGGTGCCCCAATACTAACACATTTTTATGCCAATACAGTGAATTAGGTATTTCTTTGTAGGAGTTCATTGGTGTAAGCTACCTACCATTCAAGGGTTAACAGATGGAGTACATTCCCTTCAATGCTCACTTTGAAACACTCTCCATAAAACGCAGACGACTATTTTAAGTCTTTTATGAGTTTGACTGCATAGCTATTTCCTATGGCAAATGGATTAAATGCATTTGCAAGGCACCCAAGGCAAAGAATCCTAGGGAAAAACCTCCAACGTGGACTAAAAATAATATCCAATGCAGCATCGATATGGATGACCGTGCATTCCTAATTGGGGTATATGCAGCTTTCTTGAGTGGTTGGGCGTTACCAAGCAACATCGGTGAGAAGATATGCCCAAGAGTTTTTATCACTGTTGTCAACCTGGCTAATGGAATCCACACGAATCTGGTGGTTCCAAGTCTTTGTTCTCTCTATAGCAGGTTGCAGGATATAGTAGAATCAGGCCTTGAAAAAGGAGAAATAAGGAGGAAGTTGGTATACCTTCCACTCCAATATTTGTGTGTGTGGTTGGGTCTTCACTTTCCTTTTATTTATCAGAGGGGTAAGAAAGATTTGTGAACCATTGCTTACATAAACACACTGAAAGATCAGTGTGTTGAGATAGTATTATAGCCTACCGCCTATTTTTGCTTCACCAAGCAACTTATTTTAATTCCTAACCACTTATTTGATTGGCAAACCCTAGTGGACAATGGATCACTTAGTGGGGACGCATGGGCTTATTTTTGTTCTTCATAGAGCAGACCATTGGCTTTGAGGAGAGATGGCCAATTTCTTATTAAAGAGTATAATCAACATAGATTTGCTCGCCAATTTCCATGCTTCCAGGGACTCGTCCCCCTTCCTACACCCTAGAGGATGGTGGGTAAAACAACCAACATGAAGAGAATCAAGGTGGAGTATCTGTTCTTTGTACGATTAGAGATTGGTAGCTGCGCAACCATTCTTATGGAAGCCTCGGAGAAAGACAGTCCTTTATTTGATTTTTGTTATACCAAGTGGTGGCATAATTCAATTTTTACTATTGTCAAATATAATGAACATGGAGAAGACTCTAGAGTAGCCTTCAATAATGGCCAAAACATAGTGATCATGGCCAACAATACTTGTAATAAGGCACTGGCTAGAAAAGAATCAATTGTGAAGTGGCCCACACAGTTTAACAAAAGACAATGCGGTTCTCAAGGAGAAGAGAGTTCAGCTCCAACCTCTAAAGCAGGTGAGGAGCCTAACCAAACGTAAAAGAAGCCCAAGAAAGAGATCTCGCAATAATAAGGCTCAGCATATCTCCTCCTCTGAAGAGGGATCTCCTAAACAAATGTTGCTCGTTCATAAGGATGATTCAGAAGATATTGATGGGCATTCTGTCGAGGAGCCACATGATGCAATTGCGAGACTGGCTGCTCAACGTGAACAAGAATGAGCCATCCTATCCGTGAGGGATTTTATAGGAGGGGGTGAAACCTTGGAGGAGCAACTTAGCTTGGCTAGCGTCCTGCCAGTAATGCAAGAACAGGGGTTGGTACAACCCTTTTATCATCCTTTTCACACTCCAATTCTGAAGATGCCTGAGCCGGTGGACCACAAAAGGCAAAGAGGGGTGTCCACATCTCCTAATGTATCTAGAAGCCTCAGAGACAACCAAGAGTACAACGATACCCTTCCAGGCGTTCACTGCTTGGAGTTTGTAAAGAGGTCAGGTGTGAGATGCAAGTCCTCTAGGAAAGGGAAGGCATCGTAGGAGACCTTGTCGCCGTGATGAATTGTTTTGACTTAGAAGGTCACATTTTAGATCATCATTTTAGCAAGGTGATTGGAATCACTACTGAATTAAGTGTGTATATTCATGTCGGTGAGGATATTTTGACGCTGACAAGAGGACTACGAAAGAATTAGAGAGAACAAACATGAGCCTTCCTTTCATCACTTCAGAGTACTCTCATGGTGCAGTCAAAGTAAAGTTAGGAGAGGATGAGGCAATTTGATTTGCGATAGAATGTTCCTTGGCTACAAAACAACCCATTCACTTTGATGGAGAGCCAACAAATGAAGAGGAGGTCAAAGATAAAGTTTGATGGGCTATTGAGAATTCTTGCCAAACTCAAAGACAAGAACCTTATGTTCCCTTTAAGGGAAAAGGTATTTTGGAGGAAGGAAGGTCTTCTAGTGCACCTACAAAGCAAGAACCTTAGAACCCACCATCGCCAACTCCTCTTGAGGAACATAATGAGGTAAAAATAATAATATATTTTCTTCTTTGCACATTAAAACCCCTTAGTATTTATAACGTTCCTCATAGAGTTTTGTCTTGATTTGTTTCAAGTACAAGTGCAGGTCCCTCCAGCCCAAGAGAGGCCTCAAATGGTGGCAATGCTTCAAACTCTTGAATCATAGGGCTAATAGGGGCTAGAGGAGCCCGGGATTATTAAACAAGCTCCCACTGTTGACCTTTTTGAATTATTTACCGAGTCGACAGAGCAGGCCGAGCAAACAACAGGGTCTATCCACGTCATCACAGCTATAGCCGTTATTACTGAATGTCCTTCTTCTAGGTCAGTATTTGATTTGACACTTGAAGAAACTGAAGGTGGGTCCTCTCAAGATCCAAACGCACACATAGGACTTCAGATCCTGACTAATGACTTAGCAGATGTCCCATTAGAGGACATAGGAGATGTAGTGGACTATGATTATTTCGATAAGGACCACCTATCTTGTACAGATGGCTCTGATGCAAAGGGACTATCGACAAAAGAATCGGAGCTCGAGAATATCAGGGAGGCTCCCATTGACCAAGATAAGGCCATCATGTCTAAACCTTCCACTACTATCGAAGAAGGTGAACACAAAGATGGGACTGAGAATTACATGACAGTTTCAGGTATGGCTTCTAAGCCTAGGGATTCTATTTCTGAGGTGCAAAGGACCGAAACAACCATTTTTCCCAAGGCTACCAAGGCCAGAGATAATAGTGAAACTGGGGACAAAGTGGTGGTTGTTAATGTATACTATCAATTCCATAATTTGTAAAATACATGGAGTGGTAGATTAGGCATGGCATGAGCACATTGCATATCTTAGTCATGTTTTTAATCATCAAGTGATTGATTTCTAAGCAGGAAGATAAGTTCTAAGCACTTGATGCCGATGATGGATCCATTCCCAAGTTGCCAAGGTTCAAAGACTTGAAGACCCAAGGTTTATCAAGCTCAAGAAAGGTTTGTTAAGGTATATATTTTGATACTCAGGCTAAAAGGAACAAAAGACCTTTGCATAAACTTATGGACCAACACATGCCACCTACTTAGATTCCCAAGTGTATGGAGTAGGTTTAAGGCACAATTTTAGAAAAACAGGGAAATCGGATCGATCAGATGGTGTCGGATCAATCCGCACTTGGCGGATTGATCTGCTACTTATCGGATTAATCTAAAAGGCTCGGGTGTCTCAGACTGAGACATAGGATCAATCTGGGGATTCTGGATCGATCCATGTGGATCAATCCGACATAGTCGGCTTGATCTGTGCGGATTACTTCGACATAGCCGGATCGATCTGTCATCACAGAAATTCAAAAATAAAACAAATTAATGCCTGTGATTTTTTGACCGTTGGAGTCGATACCATATCAAAGGTGCACGACTGTGCTCGTCCCCTATAAGTATAAAAGATGCTCAAATGAGCTCTCTAACACACAAGAACACACTTTGAACACAAGAAGGAAAGTAAAGAGAGACTTGAGAGAGAGCTAAGGCATTTACACCTCCCAACTACCAACAGCTCATTCTAATGAGCATTGATTGAAGATCAAATAGCCTTTAAGTGCTTCCCTAACACTCTATACTTGAAGAACAAGAAGATGGAAGCAAGGTGAAGGGTTTAGTCCCAAGTAAACCCTTGTGAGAAGCTCCAAGAAGCATAGAGGCACTCTTGGAAGCTTGGTGAAACCCATTGGCACATTAGTTCAACAAAGGAGCAACCACCTTCATGTACAACAATAAATATACAAGCCTTGTGAAGTAATATGTATTGATTTCAAATTTTTTTATTTGAGACCTTATCACCCACCAGAGAAACCGGTTATAAACCATAACACTACCGCCAAAGACATCGGTAGTGTAGACTATACTTGCCGGAGACACCGGGAGTAGAGCTTGCTATTGCAAGTAGTAGGTTTTAGAATTTTAATCTTGATTGTAATGCAATTCACTCTTAATAAATTTTAGTAGCTTGATAGTGAGCTTTGAAAGTGGATGTAAGCCGGAGTGTTGAACCACTATAAAAATTGTGTTGTGTGTTTGCTTGTGGTGTGAATTGTCTCTTCTCTCTACCTTTACATGGCATGTTTAACATCTTACATATAATTTTTCATATATACTACCACTTAGGAATTTAAATTAATTGTAAGAATTTAAATTAATAATTGCCATCGAATCACACTTATAATAGTTGAACTATATCTTGATGTGCATTAAATTCCAAGAATTACAATAATATCTAAGTTGTAATTTTAAGTGGGGGTTAATTAAAAGAATTTTTAGAAATTCTATTCACCCCCCTCTAAGATAAAACCGGACTTTCACAACTCCTGGATGCCCTACTAGCATAACTTGTTAGAAAATCCCAATTTGCTTAAATATGTTGGAACAATAAGCTTTCCTCTTGAACGACTCTAACACCCCGAATCCTTGTCAATACATCAAAGATGATGTTTTCCACTATCATATCCTTTCTCATGTTGCTACCTACAAATTTGGGGTTGTTCCTTTATTTCAAGATGTTATAGGTGCAAACAATGAAAGAGAGTTTCCCAATGACCGTCGTAACTGATGCCCCTCTGTAGGTATTCTTAATCTGGGCACATTCTGTCGCCAAGGGTCTAGGTCTTCAGTCTCTTGGATATATTTTCCCAAGTATTGAATTCCAAACTGCCTGAATTCACATTCGAAGAATAAATGCTCCAAATCCTCCCTGTTATTCCAATAGAAGCAACATTGTAATGTGTTTATGATTCCTAGTTTGCATAGTCAACTTTGTGTAGGCAATCTTTGTGACATAGCTCTCTAGGATACAAAGCTATGTTTCGAAATAAACTTATGACACCAGACTACATCACACTAGTTCACAGTCTTAGCCATCTCTCTTCCCATAGAGCAAGTTGACGTTGATGTGAACACACTTGTTGATGAGGCTGTCCACACTATCTTATCACTTTGGTCATGGGGGAGCTTCTCCATGTTTTGAATATCATCCCAAACTTGTTGCAAAGATGCGGCTCCATCCAATCCGTGTTGCCAAGCTTCTTCATGGGCCAGGATAAAAACTCTACATTGCTTATCTTAACCCAATTCTAACCGGGTTTCTTCCCCAAATAAAATTTCTAGCACTCCACCTATATACCACTTGTCCAACCACATTTTTGTATTGTTGCCATTCTCAATCATTATAAGCACGTTCGGTTCAACATGTTGTCTCACCTTAAATTTTTTTTTCCAAACCCATGAACAATTTGTCGATTATTTGATTGTCCAAATGGATTCATACTTCAAGTATTTGGTGTTAACCCATTTCACCCACAAACTCTCATTGTTAGACACCAGCCACCATAAGTGCTTCAGTATACCTATACTGTTCATCTCTTTAACTCACTTGATGTTTAAACCTCCTTCCTTGTATAGGTTACACACCTTTTCCTAGCTCATTACATACATTTTCTTGGTTAAATCAGGGCTTGCTCATAAGAACTTTGCAAACAAAGATTCAATTTCTTTGATGACTCTTTCAGGAAGTCCAAAAATGCTCAACCAGTACAAATAGCAACCTTAAAGTACCGCCATGATGAGAACCAATCTTCCTGCATAAGAAAGTGGTCTCATTTTCTAGCCAGCAAGTCTTCCTTTTGGCTTTTCCAGAATTAGCCTACAGTCCTGATAAGATAATTTGCCCCCACTAAAGGTACTCCGAGATACTTCATAGGTAGGTTTCATTTCACAAAACTTATAGTAACCAAGAGTTGTTGTTCTGTTTCTTTAGAAGTATCTGTAAGAGTTAAGGTTGATTTCTCCCTATTAACATAAAGACCGGATAAGTTCAAAAATACATCTAGGACTTTATTTATTGTTTCTAAGGAGAGAGTGTCAGCCTTAGAAAAAATCATTAGGTCATCTGCAAATATCAAGTGGGATAATTTAATGCATCTACACTTAGGTATAAGAGAGATATTACCAGTGTAATCTTCTTTTTCAAGAATGGGTGAGAATATCTCCATTGCCAAGCAAAAGAGATATGGAGAAATTGGGTCACCTTGCCTCACACCACGTGTACTCTAGAAGAACCCTTTTGGACTACCATTGATTAAGATAGAGAATTTAGGACATGATATGCACTCCATCACCCATCTAGTGAATTTATCTGGGAAACCCATTTTTTCCAACACTTTTTTCATAAACTCTCATGATACTGAGTCGTATGCTTTCCTCATATCAATCTTCATTATTGCAGCCTGAGTATGATTATTCTTTCAAACCCTCTAACAACTTCATGGCATAGAAGAATATTCTGTCCCTCAATAAATGCAGTCTGATTTGGTCTCACCAAAACATTCATCACTCTTTTCAGTCGATTTGCAATGATTTCGGTAATGAACTTATAGATCCAATTGCATAGCGCAATAGGTCTGAAGTCATTAAATGTGGAAGCCTCTAGTTTCTTTGGAATTAGGGATATGAATGTTGAATTTACCTCCTTCAATAAACACCCAGTATTAAAGAAGTGCTTTATAGCCGTAGTAACATCCCCACCCACCACTTCCCAAGTAGCTTTAAAGAAAGATAAGGTGAACCCGTCTGATCCAGGTGCATTTCCTTTCTTGTCATTCCATATTACTTCTTTGATCTCCTTATCTATAACATCTTCCACCAATAGCTTCTTTTGATCTTCATTCAACGTTGTATCTTGTTGCCATTGATATTCTGTGGTATTTTCACTGATGCTTGGAGCAAGGATCTTCTTGAAATAGCACTCAGCTTCATCTCGCATTACCTCTTCAATGTCCAGATGTTAGCCATTTTCATCAATAATATGCCTAATGTTGTTTCTATTTTGTTTATGCTCAATACTTCTGTGAAAAAAGGCATTGTTGTCATCCCCAAGGTTTAGCCACTTTACCCTTGCCTTTTGCTTCAAAAAACTCTCTTCTAATTTTAGGAATTTTCCATATACCTTTGTCACCTATCTTTACTTCTCATTTAGGCCTTCATCATCTGGTTTTAGTTTTCTAGCCTCTTGTAGTTTAAATATCTTTTCCTTCAATGTCACCTTTTGTTTGTCCACACGGCCAAACACCTCCTTGTTCCAAACCCTCAATTTAGTTTTTACAGCTTTAAGCTTTTGTGTGACTTGAAATAGAGGGCTACCTATGACTTGTGTACTCCATCCCTCTTTGACCACATTGATAAAATCTTTATGTTGCACCCACATGTCAAAGAATTTAAATGGTTTTGGCCTCCCTCATATATCATACTGAGTGCAAACAAGGCTAGGACAATGATCTGAAACTCCTGAGAGCAAGAAATTGGCATCCAAATTAGGAAACATATTTATCCATTCTCCATTAACGAGCACCCTATCAATTTTACTTTCAACTCTTCCTGTGCCTGTTTATTGATTCCACCATGTGAAATTCCTGCCCCACCATCTCAAGTCTTGAAGTTCCACATCCATTAAACATTTATTAAAATCTCCCATAGTCATGACACTTGGGCTCTCCCCTATTTTTTCATGGTTGTATCTCACATAGTTAAAATCACCACATAAAATCCATGGTGCTTTATTCGAATTTTTTATTGTAACCATCTCCTCCCAGAGGCTTTGTAAGGCTCCTTCATAATTGTAAGCATACACTGTCGAGCATAAGAACTTCTCAGTGTTATGTTGTACTTCCACACTGCATGTAATCATTTGAGTTGATTTATATTGAACATGAACTTGCAAATACTTCTTATATAGAAACCAAATTCTCCCATTTTCGTGGAAATCATAGTTATCCACTACCTCCTAATCACCAAAAGAGATTTTAGTAATATTATTTTTATTCATCTTCTTGACTTTAGTTTCTACGAAGCAGAAAATATCTGGATTATGTGCCACCATAAGACTACATACCTCTTTCTATCTGTTAGAAGTGCTTAGACCTCTAACATTCCAAGTCATAATTTTAATCATGTCTAACAATTTTATTGCTAGACTGACCCCCAACCCTCTTGGTCTTTGTGGTTGCTCCCTCATTTATGACAATTCCCTTGTTTTTCCTATCTCTGGTCTCTATTGGTCCTCTTAGAGAAGAGTTGTTACCTAAGTTTGGCTTTTGGGCAACAGTTTTGGTGTTGCTTTCAATGTTTTGCAAGGTAAGTTCCATCACACTGGCTTCCATATTGCTTCCGCCCACATGTGTCTCTGTTCTTGGTTCATTTCCTTCTACATTATAAGCATTCACCTCCTATGCAGGTGTCTTTGCCTCATTTCCATGCCTAATTATTTCATCAGTGTTGTCCATGTCTACTAGGGGGCAAATCTGTTTCATGCATTCCCACCATCACCATCACCAGAATTCTCATTTCCTTCCATTATTTTCTCATTCTCTTTACTTGATTCCACCCTTAAGGAGCCTTCGCCAGATTCAGGTCCCTTGTTGTTTGTCTTAACTCTCCAGATCTACTTCTTTTTATTTGCTTTTGGTCATTGTGCATTACTATGACAAAACGTGTTACATTCCTCACATCTTGGGGGTTTCCAGTCATAGACCACTTTTTTGTATGAAGCTCATCCCATCTTCTAGATACGCCCTATTATGATCTTTAAAATCTCTCTGTGCATCTATTTCAACACAAACTCTAGCAAAAGATAATCTTTCCTTCTTCATGGTGTATCTGTCTGAAAACAAAGGCTTACCCAAAACACTACAAATGATGCTTAGGGCTTCTTTGTTTAGTTTGGAAGAGATATCCACATCGGAATGGATTCCATTGTGATTTTCACCAACTCCATATTCGGTTTCTATTGTCTTAACACTAGCGGTCTGTGTGTGAATTGCCATAGGCCTCCCTTTAACACCTTCTGCTTATCTTCAGTGCAATTGAATCATAATAGAAAAATGTCACTCCATCATAGTTACATCCACACTTCCCTTCAATCTCTAAATCTTTGGAGCACTTTCTTTGACAAAATTATAGCTAGGTCTTCTCCCCAAGAAATTTCGTACCAATGTGTTACTCCACTCTTCGAGGTCCTTCTCATGGACATTCTTCAGGAAGCATGCCACTATCTCCTCTCCTTTCTCTATAGGTTCAATGTAGAAAAGATCCATTCCATTGTCTTCTTTTCCTTTCCTGCCAGAGAGAGCTCTCCATGGATTTTCTACTTCATTCTCAATCACCTTGCTTTTCTCCTCTTCTACTTTGATCTCTTCATGGGTTTGATTCATTAGTACGTTACCATGCCCATCACCTCTCCTACCAGTCATAGTAATCCCATGCCGTTCATCACTTCGGCTAGTATCCCCTCCACCTCTAGCAACTGTATTTCCCCCATGGTGGTTGCTTTTTCTCACCAAATGGTCGACATGGAAACACATTATCCTCAGCCACCATATTCTGCATGATCTCCATCACATCTGGTTACTGCAAGAAGCTCTCAAGAATCGATTTGAGTTGCAGCATACCTTCCTCCTCTAGCCCACTCCTCATCTATATTGTTTGCATCCTATCAGACCTTGCCTGATGATTTGCTCTTAGAGCACGATCTACTACCAGTCCAATAGGATCTAAGCCATCACCGCCATATCTCATGCAGGAACGATCTGTAACTCCCATATCTGATCCTTCACCAACATCCCAATTGGATCCATTATCCTATCTCATGTTCATGTAGTGATCTGCTGCTATTCCTTCTGAAGTTGATCTCTCATCTGAACGATCAAGCCCACGTTCTGAACATCCCACGTTCAGTATTCGATTAGTTTCATCGTCAAACTATTTCTTCTTCAGCGCACGATCAAGCCCATCTCCATCTACACCAGTTTTTGTGTTTAGGGAATCCATTGTCTCTCCATGTAGTCTCTCCAGCGGCGCCTGCATAGAAGATTGTGATAGACTAGGGTTGCCACCTAATCCATCTATGACCTTCATAGCAACACCTTTGATGTAGGCGCCTGCATTAGATTTTGTGAGAAACTAGGGTTTCCTCTCAGCACCTCTCAGCCTCTATCACCTTTGTCTATCTCTAATCCATCTGGATCCACCAGCCATTTGCCGTCGGCTGGCATGTTTCACAGGTAAAGCCATGGTAGTCCGTTAGGGTTAACATGGTCTGCATTAGGTTTTGTGAGAAACTAGGGTTTCCTCTCAGCCACTATAAATCCCTTGTTGTGGATTGTATGTGTAATTGCTTATCTCTTTACCTTGATACTCATTACTACACTTGCACTTTACATGTTTAACAAAATATTTGAGTAGACACTTTGTAGCACACACACACACTTGGGCTAAGTTAAAAAGATTAAAATCGATCCCAAGATTGGCAAAAAGGGGTAAAATAATTTTAAATATCCTATTCACCCCCTATCTAGGATAACTTTAGTGCAATTTAATAAACCTTTAAATCTATCTAGGCAATGTAAAAGTGTGTTAGGCCAGAGGCCCAAACCTTGGCCTGTCAAGTAAACGATGACATGAAACTTGTAAACTCTAAAGTCCAATATAAAGTATAAAAAATACTATTAGTATTAATATATTGAAAAACCAAAATACATATTTTCAACTAAAGCATAAAAACAAAATACCATCTCCAAGGTCCAAGTTTATATGGTTAGAAGTTCGAGTTTAAATTCTAATCTTCTTACCACTTTAGCCTAAATTCTTCCAAGTTCATTACTCTTTCTTTCTTCTAAAGTTTTGAATGTCATTGAGAGCTCATTTGTTGGAGACTTTATCAAAGAAACCTTAAGCATTTCACCTACAAAAAAAAAAATGGAGTTTCTTATTGTGTTCCAACTTAGCTTTGGGTCATTTTATGACATGTTTGGCAGCCACATGTAATGTGATCATTTCATTTAGAATTCCCTAGGCATTCATAGCCGTAAAGTGATGGTTCCAAATGAACTCATTCAGATTTATATTAGTTTGTTAAAGAAAATTAGAAATGAAGTCATCTTAGGTTTTTTCTAAAGTGAAATGATATATGTTATTAGGTGTAAATCTAAATGAGTTCATTTTGAACCAACACCTGTGGCTACAAATGCCTTGGAAATTTGAAATGAAATGATTTCATTACAGGTGACTGCCAAACGTGGCTTAAAAAAAT
>JAOXJP010027720.1:0-16977 GCA_025762735.1 Platanus orientalis
ACAATTTATATATATATATATATATATATATAATTTTTAATAAAGTAATTGGGAGAGATTTCTACATTCAACCCATTCATTTTCCCAATGTCTTCCTCTTCTTTCTTCTTCTTCTTCTTCTTCTTCTTCCATGATGCACTAGAGCCTAGATCGTCACCAATCTAAACACCTAATTTCGCTTCCAACTTTTGCATCAAAGCTAGAGAAATCAAGAAGTAGCACAGAGGTATTGGTGAAACTCAGGGGAGGTATTGTTAACGTTAGGAGGCTATACTATCACGGTCAAATTTTTTTCTCTGTAAAACCGTGTAGTACCCTAACATTACCTTGCCAAGGCTAACCTTAAATGCCATTCGGGTCCTCTGACCCGCTAATATGCCTTATATGCACTAACATGGATATTGCTTACCAAGAGCATTAATGCGTTAAGCCTTGCTTGACCAACCCACAAGTTCCTTCATTACGTCGCCATGATGCTTGCCCGACTTGTAGGGTCCCTAGTATCATCGTTGCTTGCCTAAGCCTAGCACAAGTTTAGTCAACTAGCTCGACATACACACTGTGTCATCAAAGCATACCTTAAATGTTGCACAACAAAACCCATACCAATACGACCATGAATCTCGGCACGTGACATTAACACTTTTTATTCAAATCCTATATAATGCTTATAAACTTTTTTCTCATTCCCTTTTTCGCTCTTCTTTTTCATTCATACGCAACGGAATAATACATCAATTATATTTTCCAATAATCACATTACCATTCATCATATTTCCACACAAGTTTGACCTATATAAAATTCTATATTCCATAAACCATAATCCTGTAAATAATCCATAAACATGGTTTAACATAAAGCCAAATCATCATCTGAAAATCAAATACTAAAATCCGTTAACTTATTACATCATTTGAAAATTAAACTGAGATAACTGAACTGAAGTAAATAAAGTCTCTAAACTGAAATAACTAGATCAATTTCTCTTGGCATTATCAAAATCTATCTAACTCTCCAATCCTGCATATCCAAAGTGCTACTCAGCTACCTCCTCATCATCTATGGTACCAAATTTGGGTGAGCTTAACAAACTCAATAAGAAAATAGTAAACTAAGGAAACATTGGATCTAGTCTTATCACGATTATTGAAACAAAACAAATATTTTTTATATTTAATAATCAATATACAAAATAATACAATTCATAAATCAATCTTATACAATACTAAGCATTTTATAAAAATTACAATTACATGTACCGAACGGAAACAATGCTAATCATAGACTTTTAATTTAAACAAAATGGAATAGAACATATATTATATCATAGCTAGAACGGAATAGAATAAAACATATATCTGATATCAAGTCAATACATATAACAATTCGTACCATTTAAACCCCGGTGAGAAGGACCAACTCATACCATATACTTGATGAGATGGGTTTCATCAATAAATCCCCTTGATAGGCAAGGTGGCTTTCTAATAGAATATATCATTCTTACAGTTTTAATCAAATATATAATTCATAAGAACAATATATAACGATTATTTACATTAACTAAGTCAAAATAAACATAACCAAATATGCTTGGCCTCCTAAGCACAACCTATAGAATACATTTTTCAGAACATAACAAATCTGTCCATTACAATACTCCTTACAAATCACGATCAATAGGATATAAAATCAACACTTTTTCTTTGTAAAAATAGGATTCAAAAACACTATGGATCTATACAAAATAAATCAAAGAACTAACCTTATAGATTTTCTTGTAAATCATTAACCAAATACCTTTAAAAAAATACTTGGAAGATTAAAACAATTATCAGAACAGGTTTTACAAATTTAAGAACAAAACCCTCTCTCAAAACTATTGATTTTTCTCATTCAAAATATAGTTCTACTTGTAATACCAATACAAAATAGATTCAAAATAGAGGAGACAACTCTTTAAAATCCTATGAAATTGGAAACAAACCACTTCTTAATCATGTTTTTGCAAAACCAATTTATCTTTTTCAAAACCACATTTTAGAACTTTAGGTAAAACAAAATCAATAAAGAACGAGTCAAATTCGGATCAAAATAATTAAAATCTTTTGCAAAACGGAATAGCATGGATCTAAGAACCTAATGAATAAAAATAAAACAATAGTTTACATGTTCTCTTACCTCTTGGTGTGCAAAGTTGTTCATAAGCCTTTGTTCTTCAGAAAATCCCCAAAACCTAGTTTTTTCTCTCTTTTCTCTTCATTTTCTCTTCTTCTTGCTCTTGATCTTTTCTTTAGGGTTTTTAGGTCTCTTTAAGTCGAAAACAATCAATATATAGACCCCCAAGAGGTTTCACACATTTTAGAAATACATGGCTCTCCTGTTCAATCCAAAACAACCAATCGATCGGGCATACTCCCGATCGATCAAGCTGGAGCTCTGATTTTCTGATTTTTTTTTGTTTCTTTTACCTTTGCTATCTCTTTCGACAATTACTTTTTCGTTTAGGATCCACTTCACTCGCCGTTTATTTCGTGGGACTTTAAATTTCCATGCTTATTCACTGACATATAGTTTGTTCACATATTCTTCCTATATTTTCGTTGGTGTCTCTCTAAAGTTGTGCCAATTTGCAGATTAGTACATGTGCATTTAAACAGCTTTAGGTGTGCGAAATTTTTGTATTATGTATATACAATATAAATATGACACATGTGCAAGATACATGTGAACATGTGTAGGGTGTTACTCCCCCTTAAAATAAATTCAGTCCTCTGAATTTGACATACCTTGAATGTGAAATTAGTGTGAATAATTTTCCTTCATCTCGTCTTCGCCTTTTCAAGTTCCTTTTTTTTCAAATGATTCCTCTATAGCACCTTCATATACTGAATCACCTTTGAACGTAGAACTTGTTCCTTTATGTCTAAAATCTGAACCGGTTGCTCATCATCAAATTAGTCCTCCTTGACTTGAGGTAGTTCAAATTTTAACACATGAGATGGATCGCGCATGTACTTCCTCAACATGGATACGTCAAACACATTGTTGACATGTGACAAGTCCGGCGGTAATGCGAGTTCATAAGCAATGTCTTCCATCTTCCTCAGAATCTCGAACGGTGTAATAAACCTGGGACTTAGCTTTCCTTTATTTTCGAACCTCATAATACCTTTAAATGGTGATACCTTCAGAAATACATGGTCTCCAATTTGAAATTCAAGTTCTCGCCTTCTTTGATCTGCATAACTCTTTTGCCTACTTTGAGCTGTAAGTAATCTTTCACGGATAAGCCTAATCTTCTCCATTGTCACTTAAACTAATTTGAGTCCAAGTAACCTTCTTTCCAACATATGGGTGTCATGTACTTTCTCCCATATAAAGCTTTAAATTATGTCATTTGTATGCTAACTTGGTAACTGTTATTGTAAGAAATTCAATCAATGGTAAATGATCATTCTAACTTATTTTTAAGTCAATCGCATAAGCTCTCAACATATCCTCCATAGTTTGTATGGTCCTTTCTGACCGTCTATCTGACTACGGATGAAAAGTTAATACTAAAATTCACCTTTTCTCCCAAAGTTTGTTGTAAACTATTTTAGAATCTTGAAGTGAATTGCGAATCACGATTTAAAACTATTCCAACCAGAATACCATATAGTTTCACAATCTCATCAATGTGCAACTTAGCCAGTCTATGAAGTGAGCAATTTACCCGAACAGGTAAGAAATGAGCGGACTTGGTTAGTCAGTCCACAACAACCTAGACAGAAATAATCTCTTCCTTATCTTGGGCAGTCCACTAACAAAGTCCATAAATATGTGTTCTTACTTCCATTTAGGAATTTGCAAAGGCTGTAATAATTCTACTAGCTTCTGGTGTTTAACTTTCAGAAGCTGACAAGTTAAACACTAATACAAAATCCGTAATTTCCTGCTTCATATTATTCTACCAATAGTACTCTTTCAAGTCTGTACATCTTTATACTCCCTAGATGAACTGAATATGATGTCTCATGTACGTCTTCTATAATTTCCTTTTAAGTTTGGGGTCATTAGGCACACAACTATTTACCATACCAAAGAGAATCATCTCCTTTAATTGCATAGTTTGCTTTTTGTCCTTTCTTAACCTCCAAAATTTTCCAAATCTAGGGGTCTGAACTTTAAGTTACCTTGATCTTGTCATTCAACACAGGCTGTATTGTAAGATGTACCATGACTCATGCTAAATTGCTAGCAGATTTTCGACTCAAATCATCAACAACCACATTGGCATTCCTAGATGATAAAGGATAGTGCAGTCATAATCCTTAATCAACTCAAGCCATCTTCTCTGCCTCAAATTTAGATCCTTGTATGAAAACAAATATTTCAAACTCTTGTGATCTGTATAAATCTCACAAGGTTCTCCATACAAGTAATGCCTTCATATTTTTAATGCAAAAACAACCGCAACTAACTTCAAATCATGTGTTAGGTAATTTTGTTCATAAGGCTTTAGTTGTCTAGACGTATAGGCAATAACCTTCCTCTCTTGCATCAAAACACAACCCAAGCCCTTTCTAAAAGCATTAGTATAGATCACATACTTTCTTCCTGTGTTGGACGGTAATGTAAGGACCAATGTAGAAAGCGATCCTTCAGTTCTTGAAAACTATGCCCACATTTCTCATTTCAGTCGAACTTGACATACTTTTGTGTCAACTTTGTCGAAGGACCTGTAATGCTAGAGAATCCTTCAACAAATCTCCTATAATATCCAACCAACCTTAAAAAGCTATGAATCTCAATCACATTTATAGGTCTAGGCCAATTAATGACTGCCTCAATTTTCTTGAGATCTATATAAATTCCATTTTTAGAGATTACATGTCCCAAGAAACCCACTTTGTCTAACTAGAAGTTACACTTGTTGAATTTGGCATATAACCTGTGGTCTCTCAAAGTTTGCAATGTAATCCTCAAATGTTCTTTTTATTCTTCAGAACTCTTTGAATAAACCAGGTTATCATCAATGAATACAATAATGAACTAGTCCAGATATGGTCTAAATACCTTGTTCATCAGGTTCATAAATGTTGTAGGTGTATTCGTAAATCTAAAAGACATGACTAGAAACTCATAATGTCTATATCTGGTATAGTCATACAGAAGGCAGTCTTGGGTATATCATCATTCTTAATTCAAAGTTGATAGTATCCAACATTAAGGTTAATTTTGGAAAAGACCTTAGTACCTTGTAGCTGATAAAAAGGATCATCGATCATTGGCAAAAGATACTTGTTCTTCATTGTCACCTTGTTCAACTGTCTATTATCAATGCACAATCTCATGGTTCCATCATTCTTCTTCACAAAAACCATCTTCACAAAAAACACAAGTGCGCCCTACGCCCCATGGTGAAACACTAATGCAGACAAAACCTCTATCAATCAGATCTTACAACTGCACCTTTAGCTCTTTCAATTCAGCTTACGTTATCCGATATGGTGTCATAGAAATAGGCTTAATGTTTTCCACTAACTCGATTGCAAACTCAATCTCCCTTTCTACAGGTAAGCTAGGAAGATCATCAGGAAATACATCGTTAAAATCTCTAACAACGAATATGCCTCCAATCTGCACTTCACCCTTGTGGTCATCTATAATGTAAACTAGGTATCCTAGCCCACCTTTCTGCAATAGTCTTTCTGTTCGTAAAGCAGAAATAATCTTAGGGAAACTCCGTATTCCTTGAATATAAACTCGGGTTAATTGAGCATACTAATGGTCATGTCCTTGCTATAGCAATCTACCTTAGCATAATGAGTAGCTAATCAATCCATGCCTAGGATGACATCAAAGTCCTATAGGTCCAAAAGAATCAAATTTGCTAACAACTCAACTTCCCCAATGCTGACTACCCATGACTTATATACCAGCTTGGCAATCATAGTCTTGCCAAACGGAGTGGATATAACTAGATCATACTCTAATGGTTCTAGTATAGCATCAATGTGTGTCATAAGTTTGGTAGACATAAAAGAGTGTGTGGATCTAAGATTAACAAGTATTTTAACATCATGGGAAAGTAGATGAATAATACTTGTCACCACAGTATTAAACGCCTCTGCATCCTTCTTAGTAACTACAAAGACACGCCCTTGAATCTTCGTCGGTCTCGGCTTTCCATCAGTAGGCTTGACTGCCTAATCATTTTTCATCACTAGGCAGTCTCTAATCACATGACCTGTCTTTCTGCACCAGAAACAAGCACCGGTCTCCATGTAGCACACACTTGCATGCATCTTTCCACAATGAGAGCAAGCTACCCTGTTCTGTTGGGTCCCGGTCTCTTTTTCAGCCACCACTGTCTTATTGATTACCTTTATGTTGTCGGTGTCTTTTTTAACCACATCCTAACCTGGACGTTTCTTATTCTGATCTTTAATCTACTGAATCTCATCACATTCTTGCTCTACCATCATGACAATGTCCACGACCTTTGCAAAAAACCTTGGTCTCACAGATGCCATCTTTGTTGTAGCCCTTATTGAATTTTTTTTGCATCTCTTCTTATTCTCAGAAATATGAGGGGCAGACCTCATTAGCTCCATGAACTTGGCCTTATATTGCAAGGCTGCGTGATTCCCCTAAATCAAGCTCATGAATTCGGCTTCCTTAGCCTCCCTGATACTCTGTGAAAAATAATTATCTCGAAATACATGCTCAAACCTATCCCAAGTGAGTGGTTCCCTGACCTGAATAGACAAAGTACCATGGGTGGCTCTCCACCAATGTTTAGCTTCCCCCATTTAATATGAAGATTACAAAGGAGGTCTTTTGCGCTTTAATGCAACCAACCACCTCAAATATTTTCTCAAGTTGCATAAGCTAAGCATCTACAATCATCAGGTCTGGAGTCCCCCAAAATTCAGATTTTCCCATCCTAAACTGCTCCAATGCACCGTTCCCATGTTTCATACGCTTGCCTCGTGTAGCTATGTGTCTCTCCATAACCTCAACTAAGTTCCTAATAGCTCTAACATCTACAAGGTGGCATCTTGTTCCTAAAATCATTCAAAAAAAACTTAATGTTAGACTTCTAAAATAACTCAATCATCCACAAATATGTCAGATTTTTCCAAAACCAAATCATATCATATCATCTTAAATTCTAACATATTTCTAATGTCTCATACTAGTGATCTAATATTCTTTTCCTATGGTTTCTAGATCTAACTATTTCTAGATCGCTTTCTAATGTTTCAACCTATGACTTTCTAGTTCTCTCTAAACCCAGAGTTCATTCAACGGTGTTTATAGAACCTCAAACTTGCAGCTTTGATACCAACTCTGTCGTGCCTCAAAACCTAAACCAGTAGGGCCATGAATCTCGACACATGACATTAACATTTTTCATTCAAATCCTGTGTAATGCTTATAAATTTTTTTCTCATTCAATTTTTCGCTTTTTCTTTTTATTCATACGTAGCAGAATAATACATTAATCACATTTTCCAATAATCACATAATCATTTATCATATTTCCACATAAGTTTGACTTGTATAAAATTCTATATTCTATAAACCATAATCCTGTAAATAATCCATAAGCATAATATGACATAAATATAAACATTGTCTAAAATTCAAATATTAAAATCCGTTAACTTATTACATCCTTTGAAAATTAAATAACTAAACTAAAGTAAATAAAGTATCCAAACTGAAATGACTAAATCAATGTCTCATGGCATTATCAAAATCCATCTAGCTCTTTAATCTTGCATATCTGAATCGCTACTTAGCAACCTCCTCATCATCTGTGGTGCCAAATTTAAGAACAAAACTCTCTTTCAAAACTCTTGATTTTTCCCATTCAAAACATAGTTCTACATGTAATACTAGTACAAAATGGATTCAAAACTGAGGAGGAAACTCTTTAAAATCATATGGAATTGGAACCAAATAACTTCTTAATCATGTTCTTGTAAACCCAATTTATCTCTTTCAAAACCATGTTTTAGAACCTTAGGTAAAACAAGACAGTGAAGAACGATTCAAATCCAGATTAAAACGGTTAAATTTTTTTTGCAAAAACGGAATAACATGGATATAAGTACCTAAAGAATGAAATCAAAACAATAGTTTACATGTTTTTTTACTTCTTAGTGTGCAAAAACATTTCTAAGCCTTTGTTCTTCAAAAAATCCCCAAAAACCTAGTTTTTCTTCTCTTTTTTCTTACTCTTGCTCTTGGTATTTTTTCTAGGGTTTCTAGGTCTCTTTAGGTAAAAAACAATAAATATAAAGACCCCCTAAGAGGTCTCACATGTTTTAGAAACCCGACGAGAGAAGGGAAAGTCACGTACTTGTTTCAATCCGAAACAGGCGATCAATCGGGTGGGATGCCTTATCAATCGGGCTACCAGGTCAATCAATTGGGCATACCCCCGATCGATTGGGCCGGAGCCCTGATTTTTCAATTTTTCCTTTTGACCTTCGCTTACTCCTTCGACAATAACTTTTTTTGTTTGGAGTCCGATTCACTCGCCGTTTCTTTTGTTGGACTCTAGACTTCCGTGCCTATCCAATTACATAAATGTTGCTCACAAATTCTACCTACATTTTTGTTTGTCTCTAAAGTTGTGTCAATTTATAGATCAATACATGTGCATTTAAACAATTCTAAGTGTTTGCGGAACTTATGTATTATGCGTATACAATATAAATATGACACATATGCAAGATACATGTGAACATGTGTGGGGTGTTACATCAAATGACCATGGAGCTCTTAGTTACCCCGCCATATAGCACTGAAAGCCGAATCGAGCTATCACTTGAGATAATAAGCCCACTGATGCCCACAATACCCATTGTAGGCACCATGAAGTTCCTTGCAAAATGTCGCCCGTCTTGCCTATCCATCAAAATGATCCTCTTATGCAAGGCTAAGCTCATGCCTAGCACCAAGACAGGTGTATCTGAATACACAAGCCATGGGATGGCCTAATTGGTGTACATAGTGCCACCATTGTCACATGTATGTTAGTATGTGCACGTGTTAACCTCAAGCCCAAGCCCAAGGTGTAGTGTAGCTTATGCCGAAGCTCTAAACACTCTCCCTATGGGAACCCAACCTATGAGAGAACCCTAGGAAACCCCTCCAAGAAGCTTATAGCTGTCACCAACTATTGTCACGAAGTACAATCACAGTTTAAGCTCATGAATGCCAGGAGCATATCGCATGGCACATAATCCATCATGTTGCCCATGCCTCCTTGCCTATGCAAATCCCTTAGCATGTCACTTACCCATGCCAACGCTTTGGTGCTTCTAAGCACCCACCCCTCCTCAAGGTGTACGCTAAGCTTTTCACTTGTTGTCAAAAGGCATTGAATCCTTCGAAAAATCATTCTAGCTTATTTACTAAATCACTTTAGCATACAACTTACATAAATACCATTATGCCAATGCCCAAGACCGTTGTTCCCATGCATGTGCCAAGACTTGTCTATGGCATTCTCCTCCACTTGTTTGGTTGACACCCTTGTCAACATAGCCCCAAGTGCCGACCTTTGGTTTACATACTTGTTCCTTGTGTCTCAATTATCCTAAATCATCACCCAACACCACACTAAACTTGGCTTTGGAAACTCTATACACTATCAACAACTTGACTTGACCTATCCTGGTCATCAAGGCACTCCTAGTGCCATTGTGCACATTTCGTTGTATATGTGCACAATCTATTGTACACCAAAGTCTACTCTATAATGCTTGCTTGACTCCCCAAGCAACACACTTGCACTTATTCTTGAGACATATGCATCTTAAAACCATCAAAACACAGCTCTACCAATGATTAAACCTTGACTCGAACACTGCTTTGCCCTTGAAGTCAACAACCTAATTTGACTCACCTATAAGGCACTGTCCACCGATTGCTTCATGCATTACGTGCCTAAATGCCTAGTTTCTCCCAAACCAAGCTATGACTTAATGCACACCATTTTTCTTTAATGTTGTCTATTGCACCAAAAATTTCATTAACTTGTGTTGTCAACATCGTTATCCTGGGCAAGTCTCACAATAAACCACTCATGATAGAAGCCACAAGCTTTATAGCTAGCAACCCTCCCGCTACTCAGAACCAGAGTAATCACTCATAATACCTTCGTATCAAAAGCCATCAACCTTCGTCACAATAACCCAATGCTGCTTTGAATGCCACCCTAAGCACCATGCATTCTAACATTAACTGTATCAAAGGCACCTCAATCTCAACATTGATACTTCACCTATATTAGAGGTCATCTTGTAAACCATTAACCATCGCTCTGATACCAAATGTCACGGCCCTAATCTTTCTTTGTAAAACCATTTGGCACCGTGACCATCACTTAGTCACGGCCTACCTTAAATGGCATTCAAGTCTCTCTAACCTACCAATATGATCCATATGTATTGACAATGATACTGTTTACCAAGAGCACTGATGCGTCAAGCCCTGCTTAACCAGCACACAAGTTCCATCATTACGTCACCATGACGCTCATCCTGTTCATAGGGTCCCTCATGTCATCATCGCTCTTCTAAGCTAAACACACAACTAGTCAGCCACTTTGGTGCGCACATAATGCCATCTAAGTGCACCTCAAACAATCACCAAGCTCTTAGTTCTCTTGCCATGTAGCATTGAAAGTCCAACACGCCTACAAC
Source organism: Platanus orientalis (assembly GCA_025762735.1). Lineage (NCBI taxonomy): Eukaryota > Viridiplantae > Streptophyta > Magnoliopsida > Proteales > Platanaceae > Platanus > Platanus orientalis. The sequence goes on from JAOXJP010027720.1 coordinate 10,714, forward strand.
ACATCCTCAAGCTATCACTTTAGACATTAAGCCCACTAACGCCTATGACACCTATTGTAGGAACCATGATGTTTCTTACAAGATGTCAACCCTCATCTTGCCTAACCTCTGAAGTGATCCTCTTATGCAGAGCCAAGCTCATGCCAAGAACTAGGACAAGCACACCCGAGCACATAGACTAGGGGATAGCCTAATCCATCTACACCATGCCACTACTATCACATGTGTGCTAGTGCATGCACAGGTGTTAACCTTAGGCTTAGGCCCAATGAGCAGTGTTTCTTACAACGAGGCCGTGAACACTGTCCCTAGGGGAACCTAACCCACTAGAGAACCTGATGTGGGAGCATACCATGTCAAGAAGAAGAAATTGGAAGCCCATGGATAGTCTCCCATGGAATGTCCAATGTAGAGTTAATTTTCTGTTTTTAGAGAGGTTTAGCAATTAAGTCCTAGGGGTTTGAATTTAACAAGGCATGTTTGCTAAGGGATAGAATAGAATTTTGTTTTATTTTATTTTATTGTCAATGTAATGCCTATTTAAAGGCCTTTCTACATATGAAGTAAAAGAGTTGAAGATGAATATTTCAAAAAGAAGACATGTGTATGTTGAAATGGGTGTGGTATCCCATAATTCTCTCTCCTCTTGGGGTATGGTATCCCTTCTCTTCTTTCCTCCCCATGAGTAAGTGATCTTTTTCTTCTTTATTACTCTTCTATCTTCCTCTCTCTGTCTCCTTCTTTATTTTCTTCTTTCTTCTTTCATTGTTTCTAATTTTTTACTTTCTTCCCATAAACCTAAGAACAATGAACTTTAATATATAATTTCACAAACCAAATCAACTCCATATTCAATGAAATTTAGAACAGTGGTGCATCTTAGACTCAAGATTCACTTTGTCTGAGTGCAAAATTTTTTGATACATTGATAGGGGTATTTTGATCATTTCACATCGCTACCCAAATTTTGAATTTTGGCTTTCTTTTTTCATTCACCCTGTGGTTTTTCTAGATATATCCTACATCAGATTTTGTATAAAAGCTTCTGGTTCTTCAGCTAATTCTATCTAGTTGAGTCTCAGGAATGATAGAGGTTAGAACCAAGTTTTCCCTTCCATTCGGGAGACTCTTAAAGGTTTTGATTACTAATTGAAGTGACGAGAACTTTATCTCTCCAAGCGTGGTGGTGAAAATCGAGCAAGATAAACATGATCATGCATATTGTGAGTATTATGATGACAAGTATGCCATCGAATTTTTTATGGGAAGATCTGTAGATTGTGCAGTATAGAACTCATCGGAATGCTGTAAAGTGATCTTAGGGAAGGTGTGGATTGCGAAAAAATGAGCTACTTACAATGTGGAAACAAGCCTATTGAAACTTATTAGTTGTGGTCAATGGTATGGTTTCAAAACCTTACCACAACCACCAAATCCGAAGAATCCATCAAGTCCGGAAGAACCTATGCCAAAAGAGGATTATTCCAAGACAAAATCTTCTAAAAAGCATGAGCCAACATATGAAGCAATTTTCCAACAAGTGGTGTTAACTAAGGAACCTTTTATGTCAAACTTCAGTTGTATTGAATAGTCATCAAGTATGTCAAACTTCAGTTGGCCAGATATTAATCGAGAGAAAAGAATCTTTGTGGAACCTTGTGTCACAATTGTAGCATGTTATGGTCCCCTCGCGCCTCTGCCTGTTCTGGTATTTCAGTCCCTATCTCTTCATGTCTCTCCTAGTCACCCCTTGATCATTGATTCAGGTACCACACATTGTATGACTGGTATGTCATCACTTTTTTCATCATATCAGATGTGTTTTGGTTGAGATCAGGTTTGAATAGCCGATAGGTCTTTCTCCTCTTTTTCGAGTAAAGGGAATGTTTCCACTACTCTCAATATATCTTTATCATCCAAATTACATGATCCCAAGTTTACTCTTATAGTCTATTAGTCACATCACCAAATCCTTAAATTGTAGTATTACTTTCTTTCATTTTTCTTGTATTTTTCAGGATTTGGTGATGAAGAAGGTGATTGGTAGGAATTTGAAAAAGATGGTCTCTATCTGTTGGATTTTATATCACCTACTGCTGCCCCAATTCAACAACTTCTAGTGATGTTAGTAAATGCCTACAAATCAGGTTCTAATGATTTATTATAGTTGTGCAACCGCCTTGGCCACTATTCATTATTCTTTTTTACATTGTTTATTCATTCAATTTCATTCTTTTCCTTGTTCCACTTGTGAGTTAGCCAAATGTTGTTGGTTTGTTTATCCTTCTAGTCCAAATCGTAGTTTAATTTCTTTTGCTATTGTGCATTTTGATGTATAAGGGCTAGCCCCCACTATTTCATAGTTGGAAGCAACAACTCTTCTTTAGAGAGCTTGCCGATCAACCGTAAGTCTCTACAACCATTTATTTAGGAGGGTTTTATTAGTCTTGCGGGTTAACCTAATTCCCAATCCACCTTGCCTCAAAGGCCTACAAACTTCTTTCCACCCCACTTAGTTGATATTCCTCTACCCTGTTTTCCAAAGGAAATCCCTTTGAATTCTTTTAGTTTGTTTTACAACCAATACCAAGTCTTTAAAAGCAAACACGAAATAGATAGGCAAGCTAGAGAGAACACTTCTTAACAACAGTAGCATACCCCCTTTCGAAATAGACCTTCCCTTCTAATATGAGAGCTTCAGTCCCATCCTCTCAATAACAGGATTCTAGGTAGACTTTGAAGATGACTTCGCCCTAAGAGGAAGACCAGATAGGGAATTGGAATCACAACCAAGAACAAAATCTAACTCCTCAATGTTAGAGACGTCATCAACAGGACTTAAAGTAGATTTGCTCAAGTTTACCTTCAACCCAGTAGTTACCTCAAGAATGAGGAGAATATATCTTAGATTCCTCATACCCTATATGTTTGCTTTTAGCACAAATAAGGAATCATCTGCAAATTAAATAAAGGGAATCGAAGGACCTCCAACAGTATGAGAGAAACCTTCGAAAAGATTGAGATATTCCGCCTTTGAGAACATTTTGCCTAAATGATCTACCACCATAATAAACAAGCAGAGGGATAAAGGATTACCTTGTCTTAGCCCCCTACTTCCTTTGAAGAACCCCTTAGGAGAGTCATTCACCAAGATAGAAAAGTAGGGGGAAGAAATACAGATTTTAATCCAGTTTCTCTTTATGATCCCAAAGCCCATCTACTGAAGATCCTAGTCTAAATGACCCTAATTTACATGATCACAGGCTTTCTCCATATCAATTTTATAGACAATCGTTGATCAGCTAGCCTTAATCATCGCATCAATGCACTCAATAGCTAGTAAGGAGCAGCCTGTTATTTGTCTGCCCGAGATAAAAGCATTCTGCGAGGTCAAAATGGCCTCCTTAAAAGTGGTCTGAAGACAGAGAGTGAGGATCTTAGTCAACAACTTGTAAAGACAACCCACCAAACTAATATGACAAAATTCTTTTATCTTGGATGCCCCTTTCTTCTTCGGAATAAGAGTGATAAATGTTCCACTCAAGCTCTTGCACCATTGGCCATTAGAATGGAATGCCTCTAGAGCCACCATGATCTCCTTGCCCACCACATCCCAACAAACTTTTAAAATTTTGTTGGAAACCCATCTAGACCTGGGGCCTTTTCATCTTCCAAGCTATCAAGGGAAATCTTCACCTCTTCTTCCAAGAAAGTTCTCTCTAGCCACTTTTGTTTCTCCTCACTAATTCCATCAACTTCTTCTATAACCAACTGATATTGAAACAGCTCTATGTATAGATTTACATAATAATTCTCAATGCTATCCCTGATCTTCCTTTGGTCATACACTCATTCTTCCCTTACTTTAATTCTTTTAATCATGTCAATAGAATTTCTCATAGTCGCCATCTAGTGGAAAATTTTAGTGTTTCTGTAACCCTCCTTAAAGCAAGTAGCTTTGGATTTCTGTCTCCAATAAATTTCCTCCATCTGTAACAATCTATTGTACTCATTCATTGCTTTAGCCTTAGCTTGTTTCTCTGCTTCAAACAACAAGCTCAACATCCCCTTCTGATCTAGAGCCTCAATCTTCTGTAAGCATGATTGTTTTCTTGACTCAGTTCCCCCGAACTCCACCCTCTTCCACTTCAAAATCCTTTCTTCAATGAGTTTTAATTTCTACCTGAATAAAAAGCTAGCTAATCCCTCTACAAGCATCTCTTCCCACCGCATTTTTATCTTCTCTTTGAATCCCGAGACTTCCAACCACATTAGCTCAAACCTAAAAGGACGAGAACCTGAGGAGATAGAATCCTCATGGAAAAGAATGGGAATATGGTTGGACGCCAGATTAGGAAGGGATTCTTATGAAATCATCGAGGCCTGCTCCATCCAATCTAGGGTAAAAAGAAATCTATCTAGGCCACTGCATATCCTTCTATCTTGATTATTTTTCCAAATAAAAGTAGCCCCTCTTAGTGGAAGATCCACCAAACCATGATTTTAGACAAGTCTAAAAACACTTGTCTATGGCTGGTATTTCTCAATTATTTTTTACACTGCACGTTTAGAGTGGTTTGACATGCTTCATATGCAACAGGCTAATCCACAGTGCCCATTGGTCGTTGTAACTTGTACAGAGCAACTAGGAGCACTTCCAACACAAGTGGATGGTGCACTAGCACTTCCATCACCTTCTTGACTAGTAGCTGCTCCAACTCTTGAACCCACAACTTCATGTGCCAGTCCTCCCAATACTTGTAACCAAGTCCTTTTTGACCATCTCAAAACTAGTCAATGCATTGTAACATTTCAGCCTCACATTTATGGGGGTATTTTTTGAGTTGTAGGGATAAGGCTTTTTTGAGTTGTTGAATTGTTTTTAAAGAGAAAAAATGAATTGTATTTTTTGGGTATTTTGTACATGGACCCATTCCATGGTGTCTCCTAGCCAAATGGTATTTCAAGTGATTCCCCTTGCACATTTTCTATTGCAGTACATTATTAAAATCTCCTTGGCTCATCTTTCTCCTCCCTACCATATTATCAAGCAAAGTATCTGCAACCCATTGTACTTCTTGCAAATTACTACCCAACAATGAAGAAAATGTAATCAAGTAATAAACACATAATATTAAAATCTGATATTAAAACAACATAAGCATAAGGATGAAGCAGACATAATTAAGAAGTTGATGTATGCGCTGCCCAACGAAAGAATCAAACTCAAGAGGTGACAAAAGATGGATTAGTTTAAGTGTTTTAAGGGTTGGACAATATAATAATAAGGCCAATAATGCCATGGGTAGATTAGGAAGTTTTTAATTTATCGGTTTTATGTAATAAGGCTTAAAAGCCAAGGTTAATTTAGGGGTTTAGGGTAAACTCGTAACTAACTTTTAGCCCAAGTTTTCTAAGGTCAAAACTTTCTTTTTGGCTAGATTTTGGTATCTTTAGAAGGGTTATTCAGTTACCTTTAAAAAAAGACCAAGATTGTGCAAATCTAAGATGATTTTGGAGAGTTATGACCAAATTACTAAAAAGGTATTGGTGAGGGACAGGAATAGTGTTTTAGAGGTTTTAAGTTTAATGTCTTAGAATAGGATTTCTATATATATATTTTTTAATGTTTTAAAGCCTGTATAAAGGGTTGCACAACATGTAATAGATTAGTTGATAATTATTTTGAATAAAGAATTGGTTTTGTGACACCCACATGTGGGGGTGTTATTCCCTCCCTTCTATGGTGAAGTTGCGGGCATGATATCAAATATCTCGAAATATTTTAAATATCTTTCGACATATGTCTATGTCTGCTGGGACCGACACGATATATTCTTATACCGACACGAAACATTAAGTACATTATAAAAATTCATTTTTTTGTCAACACGATGTATAATGTCGGTGTGTTGAGCGAATATTTCCCTTTCACAGTGTATTATTGCCTAATATCGACATTGTATTGTTATGATAAAAAATCATATGAAAAATGATAAATTTCAAAGAAAGTAAAAGGAAGGAAAAGAAGAAGTTGAAGATAAGAAAGAAGAAAAGGAAGAAAATCTAATTGTTCTGTATGTTTATACGGTTGAATTATAATATTTTTGTCAACCATTATGTTTGCATGTGTATTTTTAAAGAATATTAAAATGCAAGTATACTAAAATAAGCTATCATTCCTAATGAATCTATTAGTTTCCTTGTGCATATGTAGTTAGATTAGAATATGTTTCTTTATGTCTCCACGATTTTTACAATATT